>RSEF01000020.1:8014864-8084112 GCA_003993805.1 Himantopus leucocephalus
CCCACACCCCCCGCCCCTCTCTCCCGCAAGCCCCGCTCGCCGCCTGCCCTGCTCCGAGCGGGGACAGCCCGAGCCCCTCTCTGCGTGTTCACAGCGGACCTTGATTTAATGTCCATACAATTAAGGCACGCGGTGAATGCCAAGAGAGGAGCCTCACAGCTTCATTTTCATGGAAATTGGGGACATAAACCCTCTAATTACACTTAACAACAGCCACGGAGCGATCTATGGAGCATCCTCGGCCTTTTGACAAATAGGAGTAACAATGCCGCCAGCGCCCGGCGGGGCAGCTGTCTGCCCGCATTAACGGGGCAGGGGGGGGTGGCGGGGGGGAGGCCCCGCTCCGGCCCCGCCGGGGCTGCCGGGGGCTCCCGGCGTACAAAGGGCAGGAGGAGCGGCAGGACAATGCGGGCNAGAGCCGGGGGGGGCCGCGGGCAGGGAATGCGCCAAGGAGCAGGGGGGGAACGGGGGGGGGAACCAGGGAACAAGGGGACACACAAGCACCGGTCCTCCTCCCATGCAAAGGGGACCCCCCCGCCTTCCAGGTGCTATGAAAGGAGCACCGGGTTCCGCAATACCGTTCAGAACCTCCCTGAAAAAACACCCCTTCGGCGGATTTTTGGGAGGGGGGGATGCTTTTTGCTTTATATTTTCACTTGCTTTTTTTTTTTTGTTGTTGTTGTTATTTTTGCCGTTGCCCCCGCAGCCCTGCACCGCTCCTCCCTTGCGCGGGGGCTCAGCCATATGCGGCTCCCGCTGCGCTGCGCTGCAAAGCCGCAACACAGGTCCACGGTCCTGTCCTGGCTGACCGCCCTCACAGCCCCTTCGCAACTCGACTATTCACAGAACTAAATTACGAGCCTGCTTTTTGCCCAAAAGATCCGGCAAGGCGAGGGGCTGCAGCACCGCAGCTGCTCCCAGTGACACCTCCGGCCCCGTCGGGCTCCGTCACCGCAGCCTGCAAGGTGGGACGCATCCCCTTTTGCAGTCTCCAGCAAGACTGCAGTAGCCCACGACGGTTCTTAGGTTAGGTTTTAGACCTTAATAAATCTCTGTTGTAAGACTCGTGTTTTCAGCTTCCTAAAGCCACGCCGAGCCCCGAGTTCTGAGCCTCCCGAGAGCTGTGCTTGGGCAAGGGAAGATTTAATTATTTGGCTGCAAAAAGCCATATAGCTGGATTCAGCCGCATACACACAACTCTCTCCACCCCCTCCCCTCTTCATCTCTGCTCCACTTTTATCAGCATTGCGTCTGTCCAAGGAACCAAGTCCATAGACATCTCCATCCTCCATCCCTGCAGTGTTTGACGTGGGACACACGACCTTGTCTGCAACGGAGATGTCAGTAGCAGAGCACTTTCCTTGTTTAGGAGAGGGAGAAAAGAAAAACCTTTGTGGGATTGCTTGATTTCATGCTCGCCTGTGAAAAGCGGGCACTTTTAGGTAGGGCTCCTGGGGGAAGCGGGACGAGGAAGGGGAAGAAGCAGAGGACGCGGGCCTCGGAGGACAGCAGCGTGGTGTTGAGGAAGGTAGCTGCCCTTGCTCTCGAGGCTGTTCTGCAGCAGATGCGTCGCAGCACCACGCAGTTGAGAACGGGTCATGCCTCCAGCCCTGGCAAGAGGCAGGAGTGAGGAAGCACGCGATGCCCATACGGCTACATCGAGCGGTGCAGCAACCCATTCCTCTCCTGCGGACCTGATCCTGCGCATTGCTCCAGCAAGGCCAGGTACCGTGTAACTGCAGAAGCTCACAGGGCAGGAGGCTGCAAGGTGCAGGAGGGCCCAGCTCCATCAGGAGGGCCCTAGAGGCACAGAGATCCTTAAGAGAAGCTGGATTTTTCCCCTCCCTCTTTCCCAGTAGATCAGCACAAGTACCAAGGTGTCGGAGACCTGCTCGCTCTCACGTCCATCAAGCGCTGCAAGGTCACAGGACACATTTTGACCTCGTTTGCCCCCACCGTAAGTCAGGGGCTATGCGGTGGCTGGATTCACTGCTGGGGGAAGGGACAGCCGTACCACCCCGATCTCTTCCGTGCAGCCCCGCGGGGGCAGATTTCCAGCCCTGGGGCAGTTCTGCTCTTGAACGAGTCCCTGGTTCTTTGCAAAGCAGGTAGTGAGGAGTAAGAAGCCAAGTGCAGGGAGCCAGACCCCAGTAACCCTAAAGCTGGCATTGAGAGACAGAAGGGAGCGAGTCACTCCAAGGTAATCTGCAGTGCAGCAGGAAAGCTGCTGGCTCCCTCCAGGGGCCACCAAGAGGCCAAGGACAGCTCTGAAGGAATGCAGGTAACCGGGGGGAGGGGGCTGCGTGGGGCCTGATGGACCGGACTGGGCCCGGTCCCCAGATCAGGGCACGAAGGGGATCGAGAATCAAGATCGATCGTGCCGTGATGGCGCAAGCCAGACGCTCGTCCTGGACTAGATCCCTCTCCAGGTTTGCAGGGGAGGGAGTCGCGCAGACTCCTCAGCAAACAGGACTGCCTCGCTTCTCTAATGGTCTCTCCTCCCTTGAGCTTCCAATGTGCCNCTAATGGTCTCTCCTCCCTTGGGCTTCCAATGTGCCCCTTTCTTCTTAGCCAAGAAGGGATTTAGGAGGTTAGATCACTTAGATGTAACCCTCTTCCCCCACACAAAGCCCCCTCTAATGCAACCCTGCACACCGCTCCAGTGTGCCCGGCAATAGCAGTCCCCATTCCCAGGCTGCAGCTGGGGCTCCGCAGGAGAACTGCCCCAAACGTGCTCCCCGCTGTGTGTGCGCAAGCCAAGGGGGGGGCTGGTTCACACCCACCCCACCAAGCATGGCCACGGGTCCCTGGGCTCTGGAGCCGCTGCACGGCAATGAGCCTTTCACGCCAGTCTGAAATGAAGGGAGACAAGAGCACGAGCCAGCAAGAGTCAGATCAGCTACAGCTGGCGGATGGAAAAGAAGAAAGGCTGGTGATGGAGCCGGCCACAGTTTCACTTTGCGTGTTTGCTGCTCATATACTGACCCCTATTTGTTTAGGTAAGTCAAGGCTCAAACTCCTGGGAGCAGAGGGTTATTGCACAGAGCCCTCCATGCATCCATAAAACTGCCCCCATCCCGCCTCCTCCATCGTGTTTTCTGCTCAGTGGCGGGATCCCACGTTCTCAGGGATATGGTCCCACTTCCATGGCAAAGCCAGCTCCTTAGCCTTGGTTGCCGGTGATCCCCGGCTGGCTCGGAGGCTCGCTCTGCTCAGGGTCCAGCTGGGGTCACCTCTTCCAGGAGGCCACACATCCTGCAGGCTGGTTAGATGACAAAAGCCCCCAGAGCAATACCATTAGTCACACAGCAAGGACGGCACCAACACCAAATCAGCTCTGGTCCCAGGCACCACCTCCTTTTCACCCAGAAGGAGGATTTATCCAAGATCAGACATACCCCCGTGCTGGTCACGGCTTTACTGGAGTCAAGTCCGGTTTCCTGATGGAAAAGCCTTGGAGAATACAAGCTGGTCTTTGCAACAACGGGTCTAGATCAGGCCATTACATGATGAAATCACCACAGAGGACAAATTAGCATCTTACTTCCCCTGTACAGTTCCCCCACGCTCGGGAGAGCTACACAGTTTCCCCCCTACAGGGAAAAGCACAACTGGGTCCAAGCTGGGGGTAAGAAGAAAGATTTACCTTCAACCCTCTAAGCACCCTTTCCTTGTAGATGTACACAAAGCACCAGTCTCCACTCCTTATTTATATGACAACTGGTCAGGGAACAGCTTTAACTACAACTGCCTCATCCTATAAAAGTCCTGACATCAGTCATTAAGGACAGGTTAAAAAATATGTCTCTTTGCTCTCAAATCACCACATGGCAGATGGAGCTGTCTTGTCATCCCACTGTGTCTGCCAGGGAGGCCTCGGATTTGAGCTACGTCGAGAAATACAGGGACTGCTCGCAAATAGGATAAGGAGAAGCAAATCTGGGCAGAGGCCCCATCTCGAGGGAAGGTTTGATGACATGGGTGGGTAAACCTAAGAAAGAAAGAGGTTAGGGGAAAGATGATAACAGTCAAGTGCATAAAAAGCTGCTGTAAGGGGAGGGAACCACACAATTTCCACAGCTGTGTAGGTAGTAATGGGCCCAACCTGCAGCAGAAATGATTCAGGTATTAGGAAAAGAGCTTTCTGGTGTAAAGGAGAGAGAAGCACTGGGACAACCTAGGAAGGAGAAACTCCTGCCCAGGGAAGATACTGGAGAAGCACCTAGCAAGAGACCCAAGACAGCACCGGTCCCTCCAGCCTTACACAGAAGGTGGCATCACACATCTATTTCCCCCCAGAAGAATGGAAAAGCCCCCAGTCATCTTCATGTCTTTTCCTAAGACCAAAGGGTTCGTCTGTGTCACCACAGACACCTGGAAAGGTACCGCTGCTCGAGTGGCAAGGACAGACTGCAGTGTCTATAAAAGCCCAGGCTTGTCATCCTCATATAAGAACAAGGTTGAAGCATCCCCACAGAAGCGATCAAATTCAAGGTGTCATTTTTTTCCCAGAAAGAGAGAAATGGGATGTACCTTCATCAGTCCTATGAAAATAATCCTATTTGGGATTACTTCCTCCCCTGGTTTGTCCCAAGCCAGCTCAAAACCAATTGACAGCATTACCAAGCTATAATACCCCCAGGTGACGTCCCACAGGGACTGCTATTTTCTTTCACCTCCTAATAGCTCCCTTTTGATGAACCGCACGCTTCCCTGGGTATGTTTGCAGAAACAGAGGAAAACAGTGATAATCTGACGTGTGTAGGATTATATATATATTATACAGCTGTATCTGCAGCTTTCTTGTCCCCCTGAAAAAGACTTGCCCTGGGGACTTGCAGAGCCAGGCAGGGAAAGATTCAAAGCACACACTCGAGGACGCAGGACCGTCTGCCCTGCTCTCCAGGGAGGGAAGAGGAGGGGTTTTTAGGCTATTAGGACAATTCGCCTCACCTGTAGCACAGATTTCCCAGCCTCTGCCACCAGAATTTCGATACCGGCAGGTAAGGGACTCTGTACGTGCCCCGCAGAGGTAGTCTGTATTTCAGAGTAGCTTTCCCCACGCTGTTTGCAGAGTGGCTACAGGACTAGGAGAGCACAGGGATCATTTTCACAGGCTGCTCTCATAACCCCCTGAGTAACCCCATCATCAGCTGCTGCCCAGCTCAAGCAGGCAAGACCCGTTTAAACTTTTATCACTCTTTTTACAAAGATAGAACCAAGACAAAACCAGTTCCTGCAGAAGCAGAGAAGACAATAGCGGGACAAAGACACTCTCCCTCTTGCAAAAGCCCAGGTGACCGCAGGATGGCACTACTGTCACTTCTCCTTGAGGGACATCACGGCCTGTGCCAGGAACTGCAATCAGAGAGGAGCGGGCTGCTGCAGGCAGCGCTTGGGTTGATTAATTACCCAGTGGTTGGGCCTCCAGGTGGGGTTTCCGACACTGAACCGCCGATGAATGATTCAGTATCCTGGATCCACGCAGGTGCTGAGCTACGAATTTGGTTTCAAGACTGTGGCTTGAATTAAATTTCATAGAATCACAGAATGGTTTAGGTTGGAAGGGACCTTGAAGACCATCTAGTTCCAACCCCCCTGCCCTGGGCAGGGACACCTCCCACCAGCCCAGCTTGCTCCAAGCCCCGTCCAACCTGGCCTTGAACACCTCCAGGGATGGGGCAGCCACAGCTTCTCGGGGCAACCTGCGCCAGGGACTCACCGCCCTCAGAGTGAAAAATTTTCTCCTAATACCTAATCTAAATCTACCTTCTGCCAGTTTGAAGCCATTCCCCCTCATCCTATCACTACATGCCCTTATAAAAAGTCCTTCCCCATCTCTCCTGGAGGCTCCCTACAATTCATTCTGAATTGGAGAGGCAATTCTGCCTCCTTCTGCCAGTCCCACCTTGCTTTCTCAGTGGCAAGAGCCACTTCTCTGCTCTGGCATTTACAGTAACAACCAGAAGGGATGTTCTACCAGATTCTCTCACCCTCAGCTTTTCAGTCCATCGTGCCTGTCCCCCACTGGCTTTGCCACTCTGACTCAGCTCCGAAACCCTCTCGGCCAGGAGAAGTGGCCAGGCATCCCGCAGCCAGCCTGTTACCCATCACTTCTGTCTCCTGGTGCCTTCTGTCCCCTGCGCACGTGTAAGAGGCTGCTGGGGCAGAGGCAGGCAGCTCTGGCACAGCTTTCCTTCGGGTGGGAGGCATGGCTGCTGCTGTGCACAAGGTGGCACTAGCTCTCCATCTTAGCGAGAGGCTGCAGAAACCTGCGGGGAAACGAGCTGCCCATGTGAGATGCAAAGCAGGAGTTGGATTACTCCTCTGTGTCAGAAGATACCCGCTCCAGTTCCTCCCCTGCATACCCTGGCCCTTCTCTGGATACTCACAACACCAGCCGACCTGCTCATGCACAGGTCCTTCACCTTACAGACAGCACGACTGGATGCCTGGGCCACCACTTTCCACGGGTGTGCTGGATGTTGGCGAAGAGCTCGTGTCTAAAATGTCAAGGCTGGACGTGTGCAAGGAAGATAACCTTTCCTGCTGGTCTGCAAATCAGGGCTGCGATAAAGCAGACCATATGAAGCCCTTTCTCTCCGTAAGGGTGGAAGGTTACAGCCTTCACCTAGCTCACCCTTAGCTGAGCAAATAGTTCTCCCTCCTTTCACTTATTTCCACAGGTTTCCCAACTGAGAGCCACATGAACGCGTTCCTTCTCCGTCCCCAGAGCCCCAGAGGCAGCTCAAGCCTCCCCTTCCCCAGCCCTGCCCCTCCCGAGTTAACTGCAGTACCCAGCCTCCAGGGAGATCCCACCTTCTTCAACGCTCTACTGCACAGTGGTAACCACCACTTCGTTGCAGGAAAGCTCGTATCCCTTCCCATATGGAAACGCCAGCTGATTTAGAGATGTTCATGTTTTGTGCAAAGTGATCAAAGGCTTGCTTGCAGCTGCAAGCTTCATTTTAGCTATTGCTCAACACAAGAAGCTTGTTCCTAGCTCACCTTTTTCCAATAGCATCTTCAAATGAGGAGTAAGATTTAAACGAGATCTACAGAAATCACCTAATGTGATGTGTCAAATCTTGCATTCAGATAGCAAAAAAAAAAGCAGAAGCGGGCGAAAGGAGGGGGTATGTGTACATGAGATAATTTGTCAAAAGCTTGTACAGCAGCTCACGGGAGAGAGGACCTGTATCACACACTTGTAAGTGTGTAACATCCCTTTTCGAGGGGTTACTTGCAGCTTGGTACCCTCACAGAACACATCCCATGGGGTCCCCCAGCAAGAGAGGATGTGCAGTGCTGATGCCGAGGCACAAGGCTGCCAAATCTGGGTGCAACCAAGTTGCAGGCTCAGAGCGTAAGGCATGAGAAGTTGACACCTAAGTGTCTGGAAATAAAATAAGGGGGCGGGGAGGAACTGGGATGTAGCAAAGAAGCACGGGAAACTGGTCAGTGGAAGCAGGAGGACATGGGGGGCTGGTTTACTGCGCTGCTGGCAGCACGAGCCCTTCACGCCAAAGGTTCCCCGTTTTCCCAGTACAGCCAGCAAGCAATGGCTAGACAAAGTCAGAAATTTACACTACCAAAATTCTGACGCAAAACTTGACGTCCTGGAAGCCCGTCATTTCGCAGCTGAATTCAGGTGCGGGCCCCACAGATAGAAAAGCTTTTTGGCATCATTACAGGAAAAGATCTAGAAGTGCTGTAGGAAGTTACATTCCAATTAGCTTCACGTCAACGGTGGGGTAAGCATTACAAAGCATTTAAAAGATCAAATGCAAAAGCACAGCTTGAGTAATAGGGACCAAGGTGGTTTCAGCTAGGAACAGTTGTGGTTAATCTGATGGAGCTCTTTGAGGCTGTAACTGCTACAGCAGTCAAAGCGGAGGAAACAGGCAGAGCACAATTAGGTTTGCAGCGTGCAGTGGACAAGGCTTTGCAAAAGAAGCTAATGACTCAGATGGGGAGTCCCAGAATAAGTGGATGTGCTGTGGCTTAATGCTCTGGAAATTGCCCAGAAACAAAGATGCAAGCAGGAAGGTATTAATGGAAACCTTCTATGTCAGAAGGAAATGATTCCTGGGATGGAGTAATACAGCCGGCTTGTCTGGAGCAGAACAAAAGGCAGCAAGGTAAGACAGAGAGCTCCCTAGGGCAGGGAGCCGTATTTCGGTTCTGAACATCGTGTTCCACAACCCCTCATGCCCCAAACAAACAATTCTCTCCTTTTTTCAAACAGAGCTGTTGGAATCCTGCTTTTGGTATTCTCTCCCTCATTTTTTCTGCTCTAATGGCATTGGTTTTGGTTTTAAACAAAATCAGAAACTCCTTTTGGAACAAACAGTGCCAGCAGCACGCCCAGGCCCCATCCAGGTGGGGACGGAGCGGTTGTGTGGCTGTGAGCACATCACGGGAAGCCCAAGCACGAGCTGCGCCAGATGGTGCTGACTGGGAGTTACACTCCCCGCATCCTTCCCTCCACGTGCTCTGCAAATCTGCAGACGAATGGGAACAGCAGGTGAGGGACAGAAAGACCTCATTTGGTACCCATTAGCTTCGCTAAGAGTTTTGGAACTGATGCACATGGGAACAAATTGCAGGCAAATGGCACCGAAAAAACATCTAACTTCACAGGGCTTTGTAACCTGGGGACAGGGACATAAGAGAAAACTCCAGTCTTAGTCATGTTGGAGTAAAGATGAGTTTTTTAGCTGCAGTCCTTGAATTCACCGCTTGGTAGTTACACTGACGAGACAGACCGATTCTCAGCTCTAGGTACAGCAATTCAAGGAACACCCCAGTCAGAGGGCTTCCCTGCCTTCTGGAAGTCATCTTCCTGTGGCAGCCAGGATTCAAGTTCATAAACCTGTGAGCTACTACTACCGACCATGGTATAGGGGCAGCTAAAAAAAAACCCAAACCCAATGTAAAATATGCTTGACTCCTGGAGCATTCTGCAAAAGGGAAAAAGAAACCCATCCTGCCCCTAGAGCAGCAGAGGACGCACAGGTTAATGAATCTATTCGCCAGAAAAGGATGCAAAGCAGCCTGGGAGGTCATCAAATGACTCTGTGATGCACTCATAAAATTTACTACGAACCAGCTTATTTTCACATGAATTTACTTGATTCAACAAGTGTTAAGAACTCTTGGAACAATTTGCCAGTTACATCACGTCGCCTCAGAGTGATCCATATATATCTGTAAGTTTAAATTAACGCAAAGGCCTTGCCCTGTCACAAACATCTCTACAAAGGCATCCCAAATATGCAATCGGACCTATGGAAAAAGGAAAGCACTGACTAGCTCTCTTTGGCGCATCTAACTGAGCTCTGCCGATCGCCGCTGAAATGGCAACGCTGTTAACTATATCAGCAACAACCAAATTAGCACCACGGAGATGACCAGGATCTCCGAAGTAGGATTCTCGGCATGCAGTTTGCTATTGCATTTTCTCCAGCTTTGCTAATTTTGATCCTTTACCTTCCACTAGCTGCGCTAACTGTGCAGCCCAGGGCACAAATCCAATCACTGAAATCAGGCATTTTGGTTTTTACAGTGAGGGTTCAATTAAAAAAAAAAAGTATGGGCAGGACTGTAATGGGACGGGGAGCAGCCCCCAGTGACAGATAGCTGGTGTCTTAAGCCAGCTTTACTGCTAGAGAAAAGATAACACTGAATAAAATCCTTATCTTATCAGTACTTTTACATTGTAAAAGAATTGCAGAGCTTTACAAACCCATTGCTTTTTTATTTATCTGCAAGTTCTCGCAGGAAGGAAAACCCATCCTTGCAGAACCCCCTTCTTGCGGGCGGGCTGTAATCACCCACCGTGGGATGTGCTTTTACAGCACGGGCAACTGGGCAGGAATCACACCACACCACGTCTCTGGCGAAGGTTTTCTAAAAATGTGAAAAAGGGGTTGGTTTCTGTTTGGTGTCTCTGAAAACAGTCTCTGATGTACACTGCGCCTTACAGACCTCCTCCCGCCTCTGCTATTTTATTCTGTTTTTAATCATCCCACTTTTCTCTTTGTTATCATTATTAATACTTTTAATGTATTTCTTACAAGAAACGGGGTGAGATTGCCAGCTAGTGGAAATCAGCAGTGTGTAGGGCTGTGCCAATTCACTGTTCAGCTCAGACACACAGCAACAGTTACCACCTTTTCATTTGTATGGAGAAAACGCCAGCACTGTTTCTTACTGTACCTCTCTTTGAAGCACACATATACATATAACTATATACACATCTACACATATACATAAAAGTCATATATATAAAAGCTACTATCTAGTGGAGAAATCCCAGTGTTTATTCCAGAGTGTGATTTCTTTGAAAAACTAATGGCTTATTACGTGCAGAACATTCTTATTCTAGCAAGGACAAAAACTGCCTTGTGGAACAAAGTCTGAGAAAGCTGCAAAACTAACTGCATTGAAAATGATGACATTAGATCACGACGAAAATCCATTATAACTATCCAGGACTGCGGGGCTCCTGTTTGTACAACATGGCCTGTGGGCAGAGGTGTCAGAGAGGTGCTGCCTATAAATCCCCCTTTCTCTGCGATGTGATGGCTCTCGTAACTAATCTCTCAAGCAGACGGAACATTCGCTGCAGTCACCAGGCTAGAGATGCTTTCTGCCTCTGGACAAACTTTCCCAGACTGACTAATGGCACAGCTGGGTCCCTGGTAATAATTCAAATGGCTTCTTTATTGCTCTATGAGCAACAACTGAGGCATGTTTTAATAGCGAGGAGCCTCTGGGGAAAGCCTATGTGGGCTTCTCACTGCAGGTGTGCTGGTGAAGCTGATGACCACACATACTGCGCATCACCTATTTTCTCTCCCCTCCTCCTATCTTTCCATTTATCTCCACCACAACCACACCCTCACACTTCAAACAAACAAAAAAACCACCAAGTAAGAACAAAAATCACAGGATTACTTTCACATTTGCCACCTTTCCCCCCACTTTGCCCAGGTTTAGCTTCCCTGGCGCCCCGTCTACCTTTCTGTTCCCGCTGCGGAGCTGCGGCGGGTCTCCTATGCTCCGCTCGCAGATTAAGCTTCTCTACAGGCTTTTGACTCCTAATGACCTCAATGCCCAGAGTATTTCTGAATGAACAACTGCACATTTTCAACGACTGAAAAGCACAAAAGCACTGCTTCATAAACGTCTTGTATCTTTTTACTTACCCTCTTCATTACCTCTATGGGCCACTTACTTTCTAGAGCATCAGCCCGTCAGGAGGAGGTGCTGAGGAGGAAAGGGGCTGTGTGCCCTCTCAAGTCATAACACCAGTCATTTTCACCGGAGCAGACGACAATTTTGTGTATGTTTCCAAGGACAGTTATGCCTCACAACCCACTCTCATTTCACCAGGAGGCTTTCAAAATTTAACAGGAGGAACCTCTGTGCAATTTGCGATCTGCAGGTTCACATCCTTGGTTGTATTTATTATTTTAAATAAACCCTAACAGATTAATAACAACAATTAAAAAAAAACTGTCTAAAGATCACCCTGCCAGTCTTTTATTAATGTTCTCCTTCTAGGATTTATCTTCCACTATCACATGCTTTGAAATAACTGAATTAACAACATACAGTGTTTTCCCATCCTCAGCAAGGTCAGTAAGTTAAGGAAAAATCTGAAATGATACCTGGCTCATAAAATCACTCTTCTTCCCCATCTAGTATTTTACTCACTATGGGCAGATTACATTTCCCATAGGAGCTCATTAGTGCTGCTCTTTGCTCAGCATCAGGAAATCTTTTGGAGTTGTCTTTACTCCCAGACGGTAAAAATTGCTTTTTGTTTCTTCTCCTGACTTACTGCCCACCACCCCCCAGTTCTGAAGTGGCATTTTTAGAATGACAGAGCTTTTGGACCAAAAAACCCCACTGTGCTTGTAACCTCGATGATGACAAATGAATGAACTATCAAGTTGTGTGAACCAAGGGCACAGCCAAGGAACGAGGAAAGGTACCCTTACCGGACTCATAGGTTAAAATGAGGAACTCTTGTTCTTTGTCAGAGCAAACAAAGAATGATTACAGTGTTAGTGTTTTAGTTGTAATTTCTGCTTTACAAAGGCCAAATATATAAAACCAGAGGACAGAAAGCAGTCTCTCTCACTTTTAAAATGCTGCACACCTACTGGAGTGATGCAACACACTGATACACCTCCTTAATTGTTGCTTTTGTTCCCAATTTCTGGTAGCTGATCTAGCATTAATGAAAAAACCATAAATCACTACAACACCCTGGCTCTAAAGACTGAACATTGTGAAATAAGCTAGCTTAGTCAAGCAGGTACTACATACAAAACAAGTCGTAACTAAAAAGCACTGAATTTGGTGTGATTAAGTATATCACTGTCCCACTGCCGCCCACAGTTCAGTTCCAGTACACTACAATTTAGCATTTTGCTTTAAAGGGAGATCTCAACAAAGTTAAGCCACCACTTGCACGTGGACTGAAAAGAGTAAAATAGGAAAAAAATCCCCACAACTTGCCAGTGGCTTAAGTCAGAAAACCTGCTTTGGGATCTCACAATCTGATACTGTCCCAAAAGGGGAATCCTTACTGGTAACTGCTTCCTTCGCAACATCTCCGCGACAACGAGCAGCCTCCAGCCTCAGCCACCGCCGACCGCCTCTTTAGACCGGCACCCCTAGTCACTGCTCTATCTCGGAGCACCTATGGGAAAGTACAAAATATCTCCTTTAAGGACTAAATCATGCAATCTTTAAGGAGAACAATTCAGAAGACCTATGCAATGGCACAGCTTTGTTATCTTTTCTAACCCGCACCTGCCTGTCAGGCTTTGTCCCATCTCAGACCTGAGCAGCAGAAATGGGAAGGGTCACAGCTTTCATGTATTCCAGAGCGCTCAAAAGGTTTTCCATGAGTAAAACATCAAAACAGAGATCTAGAAAGTTTACCAGATAGTTGCACTTAACATATTTCTCATTTTTCATGCCAGACACTGATAAATGCCACTGATGTATTTATCAAATAAGTTTATTCCAGGCCAAAACATCAAAATACCTTGCCCTTCCACAGAAGTGTTTTCGAGGGCTCCGGGTAATCAGCTTATTTAAAAGCACCCAAAAGCCTCTGCTGACAGTTTTTGAGGTTACAAAAGCACTGATTTGTTACAAACCTCTGAAGAGTTCTTCCCCCTAAAAATCAGACTATCTGCGCTCCCATAATTGTAGTCTGTCAATATTTTACACGTTTATATGAAACAGATTTATATTAGAAAAGGATTTCCATGCGCACCAATGGGGTAAAAAAGCCAAATAAATCCCCAGACCTTCCAAAATTCACTCTCTTTCCTGAATGTGCCGATTATCCAGAAGTTTCACCCCAAAGGGGGTGAAAAGGAAGCCACTCTGCCAAGTCTAACTTCAAACCAGGTAAATCTGGGCCCCCTACATGGCGTGGGCACCGTCTCTAATTAGAAAGCGAATCTCCAGCCAGGTGTAGACATCGATCTGCTTTGCTTCTTCATTAGCCTAATGACACCCACCTCCCGCAACGTTTCACACAAACAGAATAAATACTGTTTCAGCAAAGCCCCCCCAGTTGCAAGAATCAGTTTGTTCTCCACTGTCAGTGTTTTCAGCTGACTAAAACGTGCTGCTCCAGGAGAGCCAACAGCAGCGAGAACACTCTCTACTTCATTGAGTTTGAACTTCTTAAGAGGGTTTGCAGACCACTAACTTTGAGGGAGATGCAGAGCTCTCTCAGCGAGTTAGATGTTATCGATAATTGACTTGCTGCTGAAGTAACAATCTGTAGATCCACAAGAGCAGAGCACAGAAACCAACGCTGTTTACAATAAATCCGTAAGTGGGAACAGAGCAGTGTAGCAATACCTTAACAGAGGCACTACACAGAAGACACAAATGATGAAAAAAGCTCCCTAATAATATACATATAGATTGATATATTGTTTCCTGATAAAATTTATTTTCTTCCTATTCTCACCCCACAGAATGGGGGGGTGGAATCAAGAAGGTTGCTTGCAATATGTATTACTGCCCAGTGCATTGCATTAATAATCTAAAAATGCCTGGAGAACGCAAATTTGGCAAAACAAGTATTTACACCTCTTTCATACTGTCTTCACTATTGAAACCACAGCAAAACACCAGATCCTACTGATTTAGCAGCAGTTGGACAACATTAGAAATGCATTTGGTGAAGACTTTACCAACTGTCTGTTGTCATGGTAACATCCCAGGTAAAAATAATTTCTTGAATAACTTATAAACAGACAGATGGCATAAAACCTCCTACGCTCTCCAAATTAAAGGAGATTGAGTAAAAGACAGTGTAGATGCCATTTCTATGAAGTCCTGCATGTTGAAGAAAGCACGTCTCCAAGGTCTTCCTTGCGCTGTCAGTAACTCACCTCAGGAGCGTGAACAAAAGGGAGATCAGGGACGTTACAGAACACAAAAAGATGATACAGAAGTCAAGTCGGCACTCTTTTTATGTAGGATTTCCCATGGGATTACAAAGGTGCCCTGAAATTATGATCCTACATAAAGNACAAAAGGGAGATCAGGGACGTTACAGAACACAAAAAGATGATACAGAAGTCAAGTCGGCACTCTTTATGTAGGATTTCCCACGGGATTACAAAGGTGCCCTGAAATTATGATCCTACATAAAATAAGGAAATTAATCCAGTATCATACCAGGGAACAAAAGCTGCTCTTGTAATTCCTAAAGCCCTGCCCTGCTTATATTCTTGCTAGGAAATGAAAAATATTACAGACTGTCATCACATCGCATACACAATGCATCATTGCATATGCAATACACAAGCCAATTTTAAAGGATTTTTTTCACCAGAAGTTTTCTGAAGACAGGAAAGCTGTGAAATCAGTAACATTCGTACACAAGACAACCCCATTCACCCCAGCGTTAGGTCAAAGAGCCAATAAATGGGAACTGGAAGGAGTGCTGTGAGAACGGCGTCAGCTATGAAACTGTCCACCGGACTAAACCATATTACTCGTGAAATCCCAAATCTCCCCCTGCCAAGTCACACCCCAATTAAGTCATTTCAGCATTTTAACTCAACTCCCTTACTCCTAAAAATAGGCTGAACAAGAGCTGTTCTTTCTCAAAGGACCGGCGGACAAGGCAGGCTGCAGCCGAGGTGGTTATCGCAGAAAAAGCCACAGCTACACTTGCACTATTCCTGGGCAGTATCACAAATTCCAATTAAAAACCTGCGCCTTCCCAAAAATAGCGAACAGCTTTCTCCTAAAATGAGCAGATGCTGAGCACTGTTGTCAGAAAAAGCCAGAGCTTTTTCCAAGTGAAACAGATTGTTCAACAAAGAATTCAGAGTAACTGAGGGACCACGAAAAGGAGCATTTGATCAAAACACACTTTCCCCCCATTAGATACTATTTATGCTTCATTTTTGTATTTATCTGCTACTTTAACTAAGCTTCCCTCACTCCCCTCAATTACTTTTCTTAACAGGTGTATGAAAAAAGGGCAGTAACATTACAAGATCTATTTTGCTTTTGATAGTTTTGTAATATCTTTGCCTACAAGTTTTTTAAAGCTCACATTTTACTGGAATGTCCACCTTCCCTGGCCAAATAAAATCACTCATTATTATAGATGAAAAGCAAAGACATGCTCTGTCACAACTTGTCCATGCTTTCTAGTGCACCGTGCTCAGTCTCATGCTAAGAAATAAATACTATTTTTTTTCAGAGATCTCACTAATATCTTTGAGTAAATCCATTTATATCTTTGAGTAAGTTCTCCAAACAAAAATCAAGTACTTTGTGAAGAAACACTCACATCTTTTAATATCAACAGTCCTTCAAAAGGTGAAAGGAAAAAAAAATTAGGAGTTTAAATTTTACATCCCCTACTTCCATCTCCCAGGGATGAGTAAGGTAAAAAGCAAAGTCTGACCCTAATTTACAAGCATATTGTGTTATGGCAGAGCAGTGATCTTGAACGTGAATTTGTTTATTTTCGTCTGCCTGTTTCTGTCCTTACAGCTCAGTGTAATTTCTCTTTTCTCTACAACCTCAAGTCACTTAAAACCACCCTTCACAGCAACAAATATAATCTCCATAAAGATTAAGTATTTGTACTATTACTTTTGTTACGGCTACCTGCAAATGAAAAGGTGTTTTTTCCCCCTAATGATGTAACCTTCACAGCTTCAGAGCAGTACCACGTGCTGCCATCACCGATCCCAATCGAACCAGAAAACAAATTTCACTTAACTCTGTAATCAGTATTTGGTACTACAGCCACATTTGCCTTAAAAGTGGAAGGCAGCAGGGCTACTGTCAAACACAGACAAATTCTAAAAACATCAAATAAAATCACTCATTCAAGGAACAAATTTAAGCACAAATTCCGAAAGCACACAGGTTCTTCTAGAACTATTACTTGGCTTAAATAAAGAATAAGTAAGACCTACGACAAGAAGTTACTCTACAGTGGAAGAATGCTTTTCTCTCCCCCTCACAGTGTAACTTGAGCACTACCAAACAAAAAAGTGAGGCGTCTCCTTTAATTGAAATGACAGTTGATTGGAAATTAGAACAACCAGCAGTCGGCATTTCAGTTATCTTAACACCCAAGATAATCCTAATGGAAACGATTTTACCCTCTGTTAAATTTTCTCCTCGCTTTAACTCGGTGCTGTACAACCCAGCCACAGTGCTGCACCATGGGTAAGAACTCTGCCTGCTGAAGCTGTTACGCATTTTTCCTGCTACCCACAAAACCAGACAGCAGGTTGAGACACATCATAACTTTTCTTAAGGATACAGCTAAACCAGTTTTTTGTTAAAAGCTCTCGATTTTTTGGTGTTTCTTTTTTTTTTTTTTTCCACAGGAAATATTTACCTGAAGTCTATAGGTGTATCACAGCAAAGATACTTTTTCAGATCTAAAGAAAGAAATAAAAGTTGGATAACTAACTTTTCTCTTCAGCGTCCAGATGGAGCTGAATTAATTTTGGCTCTGGAATCACCATTGCACGTGTCCTGCCTTAACAACCAAAACTAACAGCAGGTGCTTTTATTAGATGGCAACGTGTTTATGAAATGCAGTATTGCTTCAAAAAGTCAGTTAAAAAAAAAAAGATATCGAGTCAAATCACTAAAGTTAGAGTTGGGAAATACAGCCAACTACTGTAAAAGAAACCTTTCAGAGCTTTACTTCTCTTTGGAAGGTCCTTTTCTCATCCCAGAGACACATGTCTCCGACACTGCCTCCTGAAGGCTATGGGACAACTTCCCATTCTTTCTTCAGTTCTCTACCATACAAGGAGAAAGGAAAGTACAAGTGATAGCCGCTCTACACACGTGTATTTCCTTTGAGGAATGGTAACATTCAAAGCAGCTTAAATGTCCTCTGCAGAGTCCTGCGAAACTCTTCTGGAGTCATCAAGCATGCCGAGAGCAACCACCTAAGTTATTCAAAACACTTCTCAAATTAGACTTAATTCACGAGTCGGCATAAAGGGCGATTATAACATAGGAAGACAACTGAAAGTAGGGAAAAAATGAAAATGACATCAAACTTGCTAAATATGTATTGTTTATTAAGGCTTGTATTCTCCTAGAGGAAAAAGTTAATCTGATGCTGTCCATTACCCCTTACAGGCAGTAACAGTCCAGAGACAGAGTTATACGTTCTAAATACAAGTCTAAATGATACAGATTAAACTTTATTTAAATTGGAGGTCCTTTTGGAGTAAATAGTATTCAGAAGATACTTGCTTTCTAATATAGTAAAAGATCCTCTACAATAAACACGTGCAGATTCAGTGTGCTAGAGCAGCGGACATGAGCACCATTTCCATGCTTAATTGGAACTCCAGTTGGTGACAGGTTCTCCGACGGTCCCCTCACTCCACAAAAACATGACAGCAAATTCAGTTTCTTAAAACAGGTTTTTTTACTCATCCAACAGAAAAAAAAAATTAGACATACACACTGTCAATTTTAAACATCTGAGGCATAATCCATCATATTATCCGTACTATTAGTTCCTACGTTAAAGCTCAGCATTATTGGTATAAAAACTTTAAATGGCATTAGGATCTGGGGGTGGGAGGGAGTAATGACGGGAAGGATTAAAAATGATCTGCAATTAACTAATAACACCTGAAAGCTGAAACAGGTTTAAACACATTGTCCAAAACCCCTGCAATGTTGATAGCATCACATTATTATTTAATTAAGCTACAAAAACCGTAAAGCAGAATTATGGCTGAGAGAAAGCATCTCGCTCACTCTCGGCAGGATATGGTATAACAAATGCACACTGAAGCACTGGTTAACAGAATGTGAAAGGGAAATATTTTCCAGAGAAACAATTTCACTGACAATTTGATTTCCTACTAGACAGAAAAAACCAACATGGCGCATTAGCAATTTTAAAAGTGTAATTGTACAGATAAATAAAGAGGCATAGCAACTGCACAAAGTGATCAGAAATTTAGTTTTTTTCATTTCAAAAATTCATAAGTGCAGTATCTTAAAAGTTTTTTAAATGACAAAAATCAATGCATGGTTTCTTACTTCTGCCATGAAGAAAAAGGGTTTGGAAGGAGGATAAAGGAAGATTTGTCATGTATTCTTCATAATCTCTATGTCTGGCTAGGAACATAATTTGTGCCAAAATAAAGTCTTTGGGAAGCATTGACACTTTAGTATGCTCATGTATAGGTCCACATTAGGTTAATATAACTGTTTACCAACTTAAAAAAATAAAAACAGACACACCTTTATTAATGATTTCTACAGAATTTTACATAGAAAAAAAAGATACAAATTAATGCAGATCCACTTGGGCAAAAAAACCCTACAACGTACTTAAAGATGCGACAACTTAATTTCCCCTGCACGAGAAGATATATTGGAGCTGAAAGCTTTAGTTTGTCCTGATGCCAGTATACAGCACCAGTATATTTAAATTTTCTTTCTCATAGTCGAATTTAATATCAGTTCTAGTATATATACCAAACTGTATATGATTATTCTTATTGTTTGTTTCGATTCTGACGTTCCTGCAAAGACAAAAAAGTTGAAAGTTAAGAAAGATTTTAGTCAAATGAAAAAGAAAAAGTTTTTAGTAGCATGACAGCACTGATGTGATCCCAGACAATTATACACTTTGTTAAAACATTGCTGCTACATTTTATAAATATACCGCATATACCTGACAAGCCCAAGGACTTGGTAACTTAATATTAAGTGCAGCTTCAAGCGGAATAGCTGAATAAATACCTGCACAGTCACTTCAAACTGACAGCAGAGGAAGGTCACCCTAAGAAATGTATGGAATATCAACTTTCCTAAGCAGAAACAGCACCTGCAATATTCTGCTTTCCGTATTATTCTAATTAGTGCAGTAGCACAACCAATACAAGAGCAGAAAGGAGATGGTAGGTTAGTGAACTCCACAGAACCCATATAATTTTGAAGCACTCAAGTGACTTCGGAGTTTAGTCACATTCTGCAAAAGTAGGATTTGAGATGTCCAGACATTGTCTTCCTAATTCTTCCTATCTGTTGAACTATTCTGCGAGGGACTGTGGAATACTTCACAAGTCAGGGGAAAAAAACCCACATCATCAGGTGGAAGAAAAGTTATGTGCTTTCACATGGTCTGGTAAAAACCAGCATGGCTAGACTGAACAACTCAAGAATTTCTAAAAGCCTTCTAGTATAGAAGCCAGTAGGCTCTTCAAAGTCTCTCTCAAAAGTTTCTGCTAGCCACAAATACAGAAAACAGATAAAGGCAATCTAAGGGACACCTGCAGGCACCCCTCAGTTGCTGTAAGTCTGCAGCCGACTAACGTGCTCTGCCAGCAGCAAGTAGTCATGTCTCCGCTGCAATTTAGAGTGAAGGCTCTGCACAGGGCATACACAGACGATATTAGGAAAAATTTGTTCAGTGAAAGGGTTATCCAACATTGGAATAGGCTGCCCAGGGAGGTGGTGGATTCACCACTGTGGACTCTACTGTGTGTACGGTACTTGAATGCATCAATATGTCACCAATACAGTACTTGAATGCATCAATATGGCACCAAATCCTATTTCAAGCAAGAAAATTGTGAAATTGCCTAAGCATAAACAACAGTCAACTCCTAATCTAACGCCTTCAGATTTTACTTGTTTTGTGGAATCTTTCTGTATAAAATTCATCTCAGAATTGTTTCTGTTGTGATGTAAAGCTTATTTGCAAATATACCAAACATTATAAATGTAACAGACTGTATTTGCTACTTCAGCTGGTCACAGCATAAAATCAGAAGAGTTTTTTTTTTTAAACGGAATATATTGATTTCTGCCTCCAGGCAGAGTAATATTAGTATTTCCATAACAAAATCAAGTCAAAGTCTACTATAAATTATTAATCTATGATTTAAGACAGAAGACAGCAAAATTGTTTTACCAAACCAACAAAACAGACCATATAAAGTGGTATAACTGTTTTTTAAAAATCTCTATCCCCCCTATCTTTTAACTGCTGACTTAAAACGAACAGTCAATGAAAGTCACTTCTTAGTGGCAGAGTATCAGAATGTATTAGGTGTTTTATGTTCTTAATGAAAAGAACCTACGGCTGCCTGACATTCCAAACAAAAGGTGGTCAGAAAGAATCTAAAACTGAATCATATCAAGCCCATTTTCAGGCTTCCAAAAAAGTAATTGTTCTATCCTACTTCCATTCCTAAGGTGGCAAATGCCCTTTACTCTGCTTCACTGCCACACTGTGCTCATCAGCCCATTCTTTCCCATTGCCACCTCACATAACTTATTTTTAGTTTTCTATGTAGTCACCCACTGACCCTCATAAGCCCACTTTCTTCTATTCTCATGGACTAGTCCCACATAAGTAGACAACAGCCTAGCACGAGACTTCTACCTGATGCCTAGAAAGTATGCTCGTGGCATTCAGCTTCAGCTCAGGCTTTACAATTCAGTAAAAAGTGCTATTTATTAAGCAAGTTATTAAGCAGTTCCTCCTACCTTGCTGCTTGCTTTCTCTCTCAGGGGCTAATCTGAGTCTTCCTTTTAAAAAGTGTCTGAAACCATATGAACTGATGGGAAGGAAACTGATGTAACAATTCTTCGTGCTCTCAAGCATGGCTGCTTTTCAGAAGCTCTAACTCTCAAATTCTCTTCCTTACTGCTATTTAGCACTAGTGCAAGCAAGAACAAGCAGTTTTGTAAGCAACTAACAAAGCTTTGTTCATTTTGGTTCTCAAGATCCATTTGGAGCCTTCATAGTTTCTCTTCTCCAGGGGAATACTGATATCTCACAGGGGAGCTCCTGTTGAATACTTCTCCTTCATGGCATTAATATGTATAGTCTTCAGACACAGGAAAAACTGGTTTTTGAAAAACCAGCAGAAGCTTCCATTTTAGACACTCATCCCCGTCAAACTTCTGTTCCCTTCCCCTCAGTCTGAAGTAGCTGTCAACCTTCCCACCAAACTTTATTTGTTAACGTCAGTGGGATGAAAGCATTCACCTTCTGACACAAAAATATAAGTGTTATCTTTGTAAGAGGAAACACAATTAGTCCCAAAATATAGACGTTTTTGAATTACAGTTCTGGACGAAGGACAATAATCCATCCTTAAGAGTTCTGTGTCAATCAATGTGTTCACACAAAGCATACTGAAAGGAAATACACAATGCTAGAAGAAAATGAGTATTTTAAGTGCCAACATGCACTAGTTATCACTTTGCAATATTTAATCACCCAAAGGAAGAAATAGTAAGCTTGGCGATTCAAGGGCTTTCTGAGACTACTCAGCTCTTCTGGCACATCATCAAGGTGTAGACCTTGGAATAGCTAAGTGCCTTGACACAGGTAACAGCACAGCAGTCCACTCCAGTAACTACGACCATCTAGTTAAATCCAGATCTATGAAGATGAGCTGCTGACAGTAGATAAACCCATCTGTCCTACCACATGAGATGTAAATAAAAATAAAATCTGCAACAAGTTTATTTTCTTTACAAGCTTTTAACTTTGGAAGACAATTTTGTTAAGACTATGCAAGCATGTTTCTATGGAATGGTAGTAATGCCACATTATACTGTATTTTCTTTTTAAAGATCTCACACATGTTGCAACTTTTAAGAGTATGAGCTCTGATCACAGAATTTGCTCTCTTTGTGGACACTGTAGTGGCCCTGGAAACTGACTGAGAAATGCTAGGAGGCTCAGCAGAGATTTCACACCACTCACATTTTTGCTATTTCATTCCAGACACCAATATCCTTCTACTACCCCTTTCCCAGGTTCTGGGTCACCAGACTGGGCTTCACTAGTTTGTTACTATGGCAAATCAAAAGCTGGACTTACAGCCCAGCATGAACAAATCTTCCCTCGATTTGAGACGATGATACAGCAATGCTGGTAACACTGATGCATCTTTGGCGCTCCAGTGAATTTGACCCAGCATTATACCTGCCTAATCCTCCTTTGATAACTTGGTGTTAACTCAGAGGTGCCTAGAGCAGTTAATCTCAAAGAGCACAGGCTGGAGCTCATGCCGCACACACTAGTTAAGGAAACGCTGGCTACCAACAAATGCTAACCAGCTAAAGAAAAGAACTGAATTGCTACTGGCTTGCATTGTACAGATTATATGAAGTTATTCTTCCCTACTAAATATTTGCGTATAAATGAAATTAAAAGCATTCAAGCCTTCCACATGTAGATTTTTAAGAATGCTAGCCCTTTGTAATCACAACAGTGGTGAAATGGAAGCACAAAATTTCAACAAGTAATTCTACTGCTAAACAGAGTGTAATGAATAAAAAAGCACAGCAAATTGAAAACTAGTGAAGATGGCACATGTACAAATAACCATCTGAAAATGTCAATTCGGTCATAAGATACTTTAACTGGCAAGAAGAGTCTTCAAAAATTATTGTCATAGGAAGGTTAACTCTGCATAAGAGGAAGGCTTCAACTTCAATAGCACAAACTTCTCAACAGTAAGTTTAAGGGTGTGCATATCCTGCAAAGAAACTCTTCTAGTAATCAGATGGACTTCTAAAATTAATTTAGTCCATGAAGGGGAAAATATTAACTTTCAAAGACAATAGTTTTATAGAATGCAACCCTACAAGAAGTGTCTTATTTTTCATGCTCTCACTGTTGATCTGCTTTACTATCTAGCACTATTATCTCCCTCAGTGTACTTCAATTGTGTGTATATTGTCGTATTTTCTAAGCTATGTGGAGGAGTCTAAGAAATGTTAAACTAGACTTCAGAGTTTATTTTCTGAATGCGTCATACAAGCTGGAGCCTCGGTTTTAAGTGAGGCAGAAAAAAATGCATTTTTTGAAAAATGTATCCTGTTATAAAGCAGTGACCTGGCTAAGAATATTGTATCAGCACTTGAACTGAAAGTGAGAAATAGTTGTGTATATTAAAATAACACAAAGCAGGATCAGCCCCATGAGCTACTACAAAGCTAAGGAAGTCTAGTCCTTCCCTCAGGCCAGTAAGTTAACTGTTCAAGACTAGCTCTCCTATCACTTTCTCAGTGCTCTCATTCCTCAAACACGCACGTTACTCTCCCCTCCAGACTCAGCAGCAAATCACAGGGAGACTCAGCATTAAAAAACCCCATACAATCACCCCCGTACACTGTAAACACTGGAGAAAGGAACTGAGGCCTTTTGACTTATTTGAGATTCTCTCCTATGTAAGGGAACACCTCTCTTCAGGATAGAGGTTGCATTAAATATTGGATTGCTAATTGTCTACTGAAGGAATGAAGTGCTGAAGGCTTTCAGGTTTTTGCTTGTGGAACCCCACAGGGAGTACACAAGAAAAGCTTCGAATCTTAAGCTCCCCTTCCCTGCTGCGTTGAGGTATGCTATGCACATCGCATCTGATGGCTACGAAAAGTTGAGCTGAAAAGTTTTTAAGACACTGATGTCCTTTTCTCTTATAATTTAAGGGTACATTCCATGAAGACAGTTTAAAGCAATTTTATCTGCACTTTTAAAAGGCAATAAACCCTTTAAAATGGCAACTTCAATTTAAGCTCCAGGAACGCACATTAAATGTGAGCTGCACTAAACTAGCCTGTCAAATAAATGCTTTATTTGAAAGGCTATACAAAAAAGTGTATGAAACACTATCAATATCAAGCTACTTTAAGTGTTACCTAGCTAGTAACTACACATCCCAACACCTATTATTTTGTCAGTTCATTACTTCTAGACTGCCTAATTAGAGAAAGGCATTCTTGAAACTGAGGGCATGGGACGGATAGGGACAGGTGTCTCTTGCGGTAGACTTAGAGCCATGAAAGAGTATTTAAGTATTTACTACACTTTCCCAGTTACTGCCCAAATTTCTCTTACTACACCTTCACTCAAACTTCTTTTCAAGAATTAGTAGACGGGTTAGACCTGGGAACTGAAAACCTTTATTTACCCAAATAATAGTAATACATGCGACTTCAGCAGCAGAAACGCAATGTTTCTAGCTCTATTCCAGCAATTTTATGCAACTCTTTCTTCTCCAGCGAGATCAACTGCACCAACAAGATCAGGCTTCTTGCTCTTAAAGGCGATGTACAAATTTCAAATGCCAACACAGGTATCAATTTTGATAGCTCAGTTCCAGTCAAACAGTGTTAGAACACCTCATATTTATAAGGCAAAAAACTTAAGTGGCAATCATTGTCAGAATCCAATTCTGAAACAGAAACTATTTTCTAGTTTATTAATAATTTTAAGATAAAAAAATAAATCAAACAAAACCAAATAGACATAGTGTCCTTTACCTGCATTATTGCTTAACTTTCTCCTTTGAAACCCACCAGCTATGAAATTGTCACAGACAAATAAGCATCAGTTTGTTTTTGGTGTTGCTAAACACACATAAAACCATCGAGTTGATATGTATTAAAAATATTTCGAATTCCTACTTACATTTTTTCCACCATAGCAGCCTTCACATTTCATTTTCCCCATATCTGTGTATAAAATAAATTTTTTAATAAGTTTACCTTCCGCACCACCTCCTCCTCTTCTTGGCGCTTTTCATAATGAGAAAAGTCATCAAAGATGGAGGTCGTGTGCTTGTAAGTAGCAATAATTTTAAGCACTTGTTTTGCTTTTTCTAAGGGCACCTCCTGTGTATCACGGGAGTTTGTAACGGGTTTGTTGTCATTGTTCTCCAGCCTGATGTGTCGGAGCTGGTTGTTGGGCACATCCTTCACAAAGATCCACTTGACATCAAATTTCCCCTTCCATTTGTCCTGAGACCAGACACCTGCACTGGTGCCGTAGTCCACAGGTGATTTCATCTCTGCTACTCCACAGAAGTGTCCACTGCCATTGACACTGAACAGCAAGTAGACTGGACCCTTGCTATTCATGGACCGAAAAGCACTGTCCAGGCGTTTGTTGCCATGTTCCGTACTACACCAAATAGAATACTTAATGGAACGATGAATATCATCCTCAGAATAGCTCTTTATTATGAACACACGTCCGTTTTTAAGATTCCACTCAAAATCTTTAGGGTTATAGCTGTGAGCAGCTTTCAGTTTTTCAAGAACAGGATGGGACTCGCCACTTGGAACAGGGTTAGGCTGTGTACTGCCAGCTGAGTTGCTGTCGTTACCAGTTCCTCCACTTTGACCAAAAGCTGCATTTCTGTTGCGGGGAGCTACCCAGCGATTTTGGGGTGGCTGCTGAGGGGTCTGATACTGTGGCTGAGTCAATGGCGGAGGTTGAGTTGGAACAGGCTGAACAATTTGTTGCTGTGGCTGTGGGACAGACTGAGGAGAAGGTATCTGTTGTGGGGCCGGAACTTTTGCCACAGGACCCTTATTGTCCCAAGTACCTATGTCCATATTATGCTTTATGGGTGGAGGAGGCAATGCTCCTCCAATTACAGGTCCAGTTTTTGTTTTCATTTTAGGCTGTGGTTTTGCAGGCTTGCTAGCTATAGCAGCCCAAGAAGTTGGTTTAGATACTGGCAAGTTTACGTTAGATCCACCATTACCAGAGAGGGCACCTGTCATCCCGGCACTGTTAACAACAGAACCTACTGTTTTCACCGCAGACGTCGTAACATCTCCACCAATCTTAAGTCCAACCATGCCCTGTTCAATACTGTTCATTCCAGGTGCCTTATTTAATGTATCATTATGAAATCCCGTTTGTCCATCCACAATGGTACCGCCCAGTGAACTAGGCGGGTAGCTGTAACTGCTCCCATAAGCTGAACTTTGAGTCTGCTGTCCTTGCGATCCGCTTGTTCCCCAAGCCGAGAAGGCAGGATTTTCAGGGAAAAAGTTAAACCTGTGTTGATAGATATTATTTCCCAGACCCCCAGGCTGTCCAAAAACAGCATCGTGCATAAAATGGTGATCTCCATTACTGAGCTGTCCATAGGTGGTGAGATACGGGATAGGAGGATCTCCTCCGGTAGACCATGGTGCTTCACTGAGAGAATAAGGGAACCCAATAGATGGTGGATAATAACTGGACAGATAAGGATCAGTCATTGATGGATAGCTACTGTTCTGTTAAAGAGAAAAAAAGGTAACTTCAGATATTAAAACCCCCTTCATTTATAAATAGCCACAACACTGTTCATTACCAAATAGAAAAGAACAATAGAGACAAGGTAATTTAATTTCTAATTACAGATCTGAGTTCACACTCCAAGAAAGATTCAGGGCTAAAATGCAGCATCTGGGTGCTTATAATACACCCCAGGTCTAGTGGCTCACAATGAGGTTAGCACTCAAGATTTTGAAACCATGTAAGCTTTTTACATTACTAAGGGTATTTAGTGGCTTCTTCTAGAATTATTTAATCTACCCCAAAATATTTCAAGGAACTTATATAACAATGTATCTTGTGTCTCACAGAACTAAGGCTATTTAGTATTTCTGGGTTGCTACACACGAGAAGTGTTTTAGATGAAATTACTTTAATATGACAGCACATATAACAGAAAACATGATTACAGTCCTCATTACAGAATTGTTTTGAGGGGCCAACAAGCAAAACATACCTGAAGCAGTAAAACATGCAAAGGCTGCTTCTGACATAGGCAGGACCACAGTGAGATCACATGCTAAGAAGCATGCCAAGTTTGCTGTAAGTAGACCTAACAACTACAAACTGAAATTAAGGTGACTGGTATACTAGAGACAAATAGATGCAAATATGGTATGTAATACATGGCATCCAAATTTTTTGAGAAAGACCCTATGCAGCCTTTTGCAAAAGTTTCTTCCTCCCTGAGCAGTAAAGTTACAAATGTGCAACACGGCTTCTGATTGTCCTTCCAAACTGGCCATCTTTTCCACTCTATGACCTAAGAGATTGACCCGTTATAAACCAGCAGACCCCCTTTGAAATTCCAGCTTTTCCTCCCTTTCAACTGCTTCTCAGACCAAGATGAGAAGCCTTTCCTTCCACTCTAAATCTGCTCCTCCCACCTGATTTTGAAGTATTCCGTGTATTTCTTATATTCAATAATGCAAAAAGGACAAATACAGAATATTCTAAACTAGATTTTATTCTTCTTTAAATAAACTTGAAGTATATGTATTGGACACCTTCCAAACGGTAATTACCAGCGAGGGGGAGGGAAGGTCAACATCACCCGTTAATGAGTCAAACAGTAGCTAGCCTTTCCTTACTTACGGAGAAAGATTATTTTAAGAAGAGGAACTAAGATTTCTTTCAAACTGCAAAATTTCAAACTTGAAAAAAAATTATCTGCAAAAATCAGCACAACTGCACTGGAACTTCAGTCATTTTTCCAAAAATCAGATTATTTCTCAGCGCATTCAAAAAGTGAAGTATAAAACCTCCCTGCTGAAGACAAGCACAATACCCTGATACAGTCATTTGTATTGTTCATTTTTCAATGACTCCCTTCCATGACACCCCAAGCAAGAGTAATTCAATATCCTTACTTTCCATATATAGAATGATACTATAAAATGTCTCCAAGACTTACATACAGTTCTGCAATCACTTCTGAGATTTAAACAGCCTAAATCCAGTGTCATAGATTCAAAAGAAATAATCTCTGCCACTGTTCACGCTGCCTTTATTTACGTGCAAATTCTATCATTAACAAGAGGTACACAATCCACCTTCCTATGAGAAGATCCTCTAAAATGCATTAAATTTTCTGAGATTCCCAAGCTAAAATAATCAATATTTGGCATATGAAACATTATTTTTCTGTAAGACTCTACTTTGAGATTGCTATGTGTTATAGCTCAAAGTGTTAATATTGAGAAAAATGTAAAAACAAGTGCAAGTGAAAGGGAGGAGACATAAATAGTTCTTCGGAGATACTTATGTTCACAAATTCTACAGTTTTAGAATTTATTAAGACCAAAAAGAGTAAGACTAGAGAAAGCAGGTGTTTTGTCCTAAAATATTTCTGCTAAAGAATTCCAGACAATTCTTGAGACTATCACCTCCTGCCACACACCCTGTAAAGCTTCCACATGGATTCTAACAAGACTAAAGGAAAGTTTCAGCAGACATCCTTACAAAACATTCAATCTATTTTGACTGGCTTTATGCCAGAGTGTGTAAAAGAAACCCTGACAGAAGTCCTTCACTGCAACAGCAGTACATTTATTTCAGCATACTTATCTTTGACCTTCCTGCACCCTTCATTTTTTTTTTTTTAAATTAAAGAAAAAAAACCCCAAACCCAACCATTCTGTTAATTAGGAAGGGAATCCTTTCTCCCAAAGTACACTGCTGGTAGTAATTCCCTGTAACTTATGAATAATCTTTTGGTTCTGGATGACATTACATGTGGGATGCCTTTCCTGCTTTGAAGATAACTTTGTATATGAATACTCTACTTCACTCAGTTCCCTTTAAAAGTACTTTTACCATGCTTTATAACAAAAAGCTATCACCTCTCAAATTTGATCTGTGTTAACTACTGTTACTTGGATACTAGAACCTTTACGGAAAGAAAAGGCAGCACCGCTACTTAGGAGCGGTTTTCAACAGAAAGATGGAAGACATTTGTATTTTATTTGACTATATAACATATTCAAGACTCATTTGAAAAACTAATTTGTATTTTAAAAATATGCAATTAACACAATATTACCAACCTACATTTGAGTTTTGATGTCAAGTATATTGTTGGATTAGCTGGGGTTTTAATTTCTTAATTTGAAACCAACTGGATATTTTTTAAAATACTTTTTTTTTTGTAAGTCACTTATATTTTACAGTAATTTTAATGGGCTAGATAGATCTGACTGAATAACTAGATAATAAGGCTTTGTTCAGAAACATGGTTGTCTTCAGTACAAAATCTCACAGTCCTAATTGATGCTACTGTCACTTTCCACTTAAAATTGTAAGACGACCAACACAATTGTTTGTTGCAGCATCCCAATTTCTTACTGCAGCATAAATAAATCCATCAACAGAGCTACACTTTCATGTAAGAAAACTTCATTAGAATTATGGAAATTCTAACAGTCACAGCAATTTTTCCATTTAAACGTAATAATTGGTCTTGTTGACAGCTAAGACAAATTTCCTAGAATTAAACTATAATAGATGGTTCTACATTTTTTCTATATGAAGTTTAGTGTTCAGTATATTCCACATTAGAAAAACATATCTTGGTTTTAAGTCATTAAAAATTACATAGAAATGTGATGAAGTAGAATTTTTTGTAAAATAGAGAAAGGTAAAAACCTCAGTTTCTTTCAAAACGAATTCTGCATTTAAAAAAAGAAAGCTTTACTTCCTTTTTTCCCCTCACAAATTTCCTTCTTTTATCCCTCCTACAGTACATTAATTCCAGAGAAGAGGGAACGTTTCCCATTACATCATTTCAACTTTGTACAAGTCTGGAGAACATGTCTATGCTGCAGAAGACTAGAAGCGTAGCTTGGGAGTCAGAACCCACACAGTGCAGAGCTCAGAAGACAATTCATGTTGTCACACATACGCTTGTCCTGCCTTCCACAGTGGTATGTCTCAATTGCTTGCAGGTTGGAAACAGCTCAAGTACATCTATATTGCGCTAAAGTTCNAACCCACACAGTGCAGAGCTCAGAAGACAATTCATGTTGTCACATATACGCTTGTCCTGCCTTCCACAGTGGTATGTCTCAATTGCTTCCAGGTTGGAAACAGCTCAAGTACATCTATATTGCGCTAAAGTTCGCGCCCTTCCCAAAAGCTGCTATTATGTAAAACAAAATTGTAACACAGTTCCATCTATCTGACTGCCCTAACAAAAGTGTTTAACACACCCTAAAGATAACCAATACACAGTACACGAGTTGATACTGTTTGCTCTAGCATTCAAGATTAAATCACAGTTTCCACAAATGAAACAGAACAGCACATTATATGCTAATTTTTATTTTAGCATGTCGAGTAGCTTTAATTTGCAAGCAAGTTCAGTGATGTCACCAATATTAACAGTGGCCTCTATCAGCTTCAGGCTGAATTATAAATTTCCCTTTTAAAACATAACATTTAGCCTTTTGGCCAAGAAATAACCATGTACCTCCTTAGGTCTCTCTCTGAAATTGTATTTTATACTTGTGAAAGAAAACTTCTTGCATGTCCAATTTCTATACATGTTGTTCACTTTAAAGACTTGAATGTTAAGTCAAAAATTACTTCAATTAGATACTGTTATAATTGAAAATATCTTTTAAGTCATGGATGTTGATTTAACATACATTATAACAAACTGGATTATATTGAGAGTTTACATTACAGTGCCTTACTCTTAAAATGTTTAATTCTTCAGATATTTCAGAGGACATGAAAGAACAACACTATTTTGCTGAAGTGTAAAAAGCAAACAGGACAGCTCTACAAGTTATCTAGAAAGCATCAAAACCAAATTTCAACTATGCTAATTTATAGGATTATATAAATCAGGACAGCCCAAAAGCAGAACCTTCAGACTCCCACACGCAGCCCATCTATCAAAGAACTGTAAGATCAAATAGTCTGTCACAGTCCAACCGTATCAATAACCTGCAACCTGAGGAGCAATCAGCAGACACTAGTTAGAGCATTAACTTCATTTTCACTTGTGGCCATCTGGATATGCAGAGTAATATTAGCTTTGTGAGCACAAATGCTAGTTGTATTACCAAGTAACACAATATGCTAGTCATTTCTTTTTCCATTTCTATTTAAGGAATTTGCTCCCTCAACACAATCCTATGAATTGAGTGCCAACAGCATGCCTGAGAAAAAAAAAACTAAGTTAAAAATACACTAACCTGATTTGACTGCCCAGAAAGGTAAGGTTCAAAATCGTTGTCATGAACTGTATCCTTCTGATGTAACGAACCATTTTGTACTACAAGAAAAAGGTTATAACATATTATAATACTGCTTAGTAGCATTTCAGTAAAGAGTTCTACCCTATGTTATTTTATGAAAAGCTGTATTTCTTCTTCACAGTGTGAAGACTCATAAAAAGACCAAGGGATGACATTTTTCCCCCAAACAGTTTCTCTTCATATTATTGCTTATAAAACTAAATTTGAGTAGATTTAAAAAAAAAAAAAATTCTACAGTTGAGAGTGAATAGACAATTCATGTGAATTACCTCTGAACAAAAAAATAATTACTGACAAGAATTTTGTGAAAAATATCAGGAAACAACATCTATTGTTCTGGTCCATAATTAGAACTCTCAGAAACTAATTCACAGTCCTCCCAGCATGTGTTATTCACTGCTTGCTTAAGTTAAGTTGGCTAAAATAAGATGAGGTGAGGTTACATTCAGTTATGAAATAATGACTGGTAAGTGCCTTGATATCCTGATATTCTCAGGCAAATTTAAGTCTCAACTTTCTCATGTGTAAGAAAGTTATCTGCCACAATCAAAAGCCTACATAAGCAGATGTATTAATGACTGAAAAGCATTCACAAAAACCATTACTGAATGTTACAAAAAAACAAAACTGTTACTGGGCCACTTCAAATAACTTCATTTGTTTTAAATTTAAGAAAACAAGGTGAAACATTATGTGATAATTTCTTTGTTTGCCTACTTCATAGAACAGCTAAACTAAACTAAAAGTAACACTACACCAAATAGGATGTTTAGTAATTAAGTTTGGGAATTTATCAGAATATTTCTGCAAACTTTGTCAGGGAGAGTAGAGGTAAAAGAGCATTTACAAACATAGGGAATAGTGTCAAACTTTCTGTAATTAGAAGTAGCTGAATTTTTAAGGCAGGTTAAGTTACATTAAAAAGCATTTGAGTTGAATACTGTTAGTTTCTAAGCCGAAACAGTTACACACATATTAGAAATCATAGTAATAATCAAGGCATTTTCTTAGATGACTCGTTATTATGTTTAATTTCAAATGAAGTAAGGCAGTTATCAAAAAAGCTTATTATCTCAGACGTTAACTATTTCTTATTTAAAACTCCTTAAAAAATTAAGTTATATATGACAACTAGAACATGTATCAGTCAACAGCAGACCAGTAACACAATTGTATTCATATAGCAGGAAGAGACCATGCAAAAGTATATAAAAATATACATTGAGTAAGCATATCCTTGTGACTTTATGCAGAAATCTGCTGAGCATTATTGTTTATACTAACAGATAGTCCTTCCCACTCTAAACTCAGTAGCATGAAGTGGGATGCAAGCAAGCTTGTACGAATAACAGTTTATGCTCTTTTTGAAAAAAGCACAACTTCCTTTGTTCTAGATGTTATCCATACGGACTAAGAGCAATACCTTTCTGCTCACCTACAGGTACCTGCATAACTCATCTGTTATAGTAACAATATAAATGACCATATCTCAACGTGATCCTCACCTTTATTATCCTGTCCTTTCGGTCTCTGGGAAGCCATGGCACATGATTGGGTAAAGAGGAAAAAAAAAAAAAAAGAAAGAGAGGGAAAATAGAAAAGTTAATTTTAGGAAAACCCTTATATCGTCACTGCAGAACACACGGTTTTTGAGGCAGGATAAGAGTCTGATAAAAATGGCTAACAACACATCAGGGCTTGCTTAAACCGGGGCTGAGGAGCGTGTTTCACGGATCGTTCAGCACTGGCCTTCCTTAGAAATGGCCACGGCTCTCCAAAGGCACCGGGAACGTGCTGTGCCCACGGGGGAAGTTAGCGTGAAGGATTACGCTCCAACGAAGCCGGGAGGGAGAGGAAAAGCCTCCCCCGGACCAGACGCATGCACCGGCCTGCAAGGGAAACCCCCCGCCCGCGGGCGGGGATGAGGCAGGCCCCACGCTTCGCTTCGCCACTTACCTGAGGGTCAACGCTTGTGGCAGACATAATTCATGTACAGGGCCGCCGTGGTTCAGCAGAGAGGCCCGGGGGAGAAGGCAGGGCCGCTCGGCGCGGCGCGGAGCTCCGCGGCCTGGCGGAGGGGCGGCGGCGGCGGGGCCTCTCCCCTCAGGCGGCGGCCGGGGAGGGGAAGGGGCCGGGGCCGAGGGGGAGGGAAAGGGGCCGCTGGCGGACGCGCCGCCGCTCGGCGTCTCCTCAGGGTGCCCGGGGGACGGTAGGCCGGCGCCGGTCCCGCGCCTCGCCTCACCCTGCCGGCCCCGTCTCTTCACATGCCCCCGGGCCGCGCCGCCCGGGCCTGCCCGCCGCCGTCGGGCCGCAGCGAGGGAGGGAGCCGGAGCCGCCAACTCCAATGGCGGCGGGCGCCGGGCTGCGGTGACGTCAGCGCCGAGAGCGCGCAGAGCACGCCGGGAAAGCGCGGCCAGGCGCGGGCGGGGAGGGGGAGGAAGGCGCGCAGAGCTCAACGGCGGCTTCTGCGCATGCGCGGGCGGGCGGCTGAGGGGACGGGCGGCCCTTCCCTCCTCCCCGGGCCCGGCACCTTCCCTCACCCGGCCTTCGCCAGGCCATCTACTGCCTTCCTTGCCCGCAGGCTCGGCCGTGCAGGCTCAGCCGTGGCCCGAGGCGCTGAGGGAGGCCGGTCTCCCCTCACGGCAGCCCGCCGGCGGCGCGGATGCGGCCCTTGGGCCTGCGGCTGGCATCCTCTGGCGGAGGGTCGCAACCAGCCTGACTGCGGGACGCACCTCCGCACGCCGTGGGGGGCTTTTTATCAGGTTAATTCATTTTGTTTCCCTTCCGGCTGCTGTTTTGCAGAACCTGGGTGAAACCTTGGCCCCCATTAGCATAGGTTATGTCGATTTCAGCAGGGCCAAGAAGCGAACTTGTGGTTTTCAGGGAGACTTGTCATTTACCTACGCACCCTTCTGAGGGAAGATGAGGTAATGAAGCAGTATTGAATAATCCGCCTGAGTTGTGATTGTTCTGTGCTGCTTTATGCCAAAGTTGAATCTCTGTAATTTTTAGGGAGGGCTGTCTTAAGGAGAAATCAGGTTAAATGAAAGCAATACCCTTTGATTTCTAGTACTTGAGTTCTACTTCATTAATAATTGTATTTCTGCTTCTTGTACATAGTGGGTTGGTGGGCTTTTTATTTCTTTGTTTTTTCTAAATGGGTGGAATATCTGATGAGCAGAACTGTTGCTACTTCTTCATAGTTTTTAGGTCCTGCTTAGGATGCTTTGGTCAAGATACATTTTGTAGGTGCTGCACAGAACAAAAGGGCTGTTTCTGCCCTCCCCAAGGTCCTGCTGTTTATACATGTTTTTTCTTTCTTATTAGATGTGTTACGGTAGCACCCAGAGGCCTTACTGTACTGCTTACTTACAAGCATAGTAAATGATAGTTCACTTAGTGCCCGATTAGTGTATGGTGGACTGGGAGCCTCTTATGGCACAGCAAAAGAAAATATCATTGCAGTGCTTCTAAACAACACTGGTACCAGAGGACAGCAACTAAATGAGATTTGTAAAATATAATTTCTTTTGACTTCTTTGGAAACCTGTACAGTAAATGGATTTGTAACAAAGAATTTTCATTAACAATATGTCACTAAAGTTATCTTTAACATGTTACATAGGTGTCTGACATCTGTTTGGAGAATGGAAATGCTTGTCCTTAAATTTGCCAGAAACCTGATTTTTTTCTTGAAGGTATCAAAATACCTGCAGAGATTTAGTTTGGTAAGTCTCTTTTGGCTTTGAACATACCATCTGTGTAGGTTTCTTGACACATACATGCACCATTTACAGTTTCTAGGTATAAGCAATGTAAGAACATATTTGAGAGAAAGATAAATCAAAATTAGGCCTTCAACGTGTGTGTAATATATTGTGTTATTGCCTGACGTAATAACTTGAGGCCCAAACTGGGCCTAGTACCAACTTGTGTGATGGTTGTACCCAGTCTCATTACTGCGTTCACAAGTAGCTGGACCTCTGACCAAGGTAGTTAAGGCTCTGCTGTACCAGACAGTAGTTCCAGACGTTACAAAGTCTTACTTGTAACATCTCCATGCTTAATTTGGGGGCTAAAAGTGGCAAATTCTAGTCCTCATGAAGGATACTAAACAATGCAATTATCCTTTCCTTTAGATAGAGTTAAAACCAGAGTCTTCTCTGTGTTCACATGTTTGGAAATTATGAGTTTGAGTTTGTAGTTATTATTATAATAAAAAATCTGAAATGAATAGTCCACTTTCTTTTGTCCTTTTTCCGATCAGTCATCCAGAAGTAAGAGAGGAGTACTGCATTAATCCTCGGCACCTGGAGATGCTTCGGGTAGCAAGTACCTTGCTTAGGTAGCAAGTAAAAATTGGCATGTTTTGTCTTAATTCTGTTTGCCATGCAGTATAGCTATGGACAAAGTCAGTAAGTCTGTGCTCTTGAGAGTCCCTGGATGAGCTGGCAAGGCTATCTAAAGAGCAGTGCTTCAGAAACAAATGTGAGAAAAAAGTGAGCAGCATGGCTAGAGAGTGGAGCATCTGTCTGGAAGGACAAGGGAAAGTCTTGTCTTGGATACTTGGGTGATGGGCACTGCTCAAAAGTCCATGTGATTGTGTATGTTCACTAGTCTTGATATAGAAACTGTGTGACTATGAATCATCCTAGCCATGAGTGCATGTAGGCAGAATGTTAGAACTCTGTTTGCTTCAGCATCCTAAGGTGCAGGGGAACGCAGCTGTTAGGCTATACCTGTTAGTTTACAAGGACAGAGTGTGTCAGGCGTGTATATACATGTATATGCCCAAGTCCATGTTTGTGTGAACATTTTTTTTTCTTTTGCATTAAGAAAATGTGAGTTATTGCTTCTTCCTGGTAACTTTAGGAATGATCTTTTGTATCCAGTGAGAAGTACACAATGTTTTAGAAACAAAGCCAGTAAGATGAGAAGTCTCAGTTGAAGCACATAGATAAGAGGCATTATTCAGAAGTATATCAACTCAGGATACTCTTGGAGTGTAACACTGTACCCTAAGGGGTGAGACAGGTTTTTGTTTGGTTCTGGCTTTGTTGAGAGTAACATGGTGGTACGTTCTTCTAGTATAAGAAAAAGTTACAGATATCTTTTTCTTTCTTTCCTAACACACTCTGAAATCTCAGAAGAATTCATGTGTAAATTACAGAATATATATTTTTTTTCAAACGTAGATTTTACCGGGATTTTCTGCAGCCCTATCTGCTATGAGCATGGGCGTAAAATCAAACGTTGCCATGCTGGAATCATCTCCCTCCTGCACCCCACGCCCCTGTGAAATGTAACCAAAGCAAGGATCCAATTTTAATTTCCATCATTTTACGGTGAAAAATAAAAGCAGACACACAGAGAAATAGTATCTGTTCTTCTCTCCTGTTTTTCATGTCACTGACATGGTTTGTGAAAACGTGAGAAGGGAAATCATATGCAAAGAGTGTGGCCTGTGAACAGATATCATCTGACATCATCGTCGCACATGCTATTCTTTGCAAGACAACTTCATTGAAAAGCTGTAGCGAAGACCTCAACTGAGCAATGACTGATCACAAGGACTCACCCACATCTCCCTCTTGGTCTTCCTCTCTGGCTGTGCTTTTGTGCTGCTATCATGTAGTTTCCATTAAATTGTAAGGTCAGTCTGTCTAGAATATGGGCAGCCATTTTTCTCTTCAGCTTTTTGGACTGTCCTTCGGGTTGGTCTGTTGTCTTTCTTCCTCATCTTTCAATCTTCCTACTCATTATTGATACAGGGACAAAATAAACCTATTCTGAGCTAATTTGCATGGAGAAAAACCAGATGATTGCTAGTGTGAATAGCTCAAGAATCGATCTTTCTGCATGTTGTCCAAACAATATTCAGGCAGCTAGGCACATCTCTCTACAATAAAAATATGTTCCAAACTGTAGCAGAATTTAATTGGAAAATCAGATCTTCCATGTTCCTTGATGGATGATTTTCCACCAATTAAAAAGTAGGATGAGCTCCATTAGAGTCATAACAATGCCTGACAAATCCTTCTTTAGAGGTAATTAATGGCTGAATGGTGGAATGTACATTAGTCACAAGCTGATAACAATCTCTTCTGAAGAGCTGTTAGTTTTATTTGTGAACAATTTGGAGTAGCAATGCCACCCAGTTTACTCGAGGCTACATGTCTTCTGTTCCTGTACCTCCTGCCAGGCTTTGAGTAGGTAGAGGGAATAGAGCACAAGCGTGAGGCCCCTCCATGTCAGAATCAGAAGGAATTGGGAAATGATTGGAGTCAGTGAGAGGGAGAGGCAGGAACAGAGAGGAAGGAGAAGCACAACTGATCTTTGGGGAAACCAGCCAGACGCTACTCAGACAGGGAGGAAGAAGGAGAATATCATTCACATTTTCCATGCTCACTGTGGGAGTTGTACTTAGCCATCCAGTTCTCTCCTAATTCGTATTTCTAATCCCTGTGCTGCTGCTCAGCCCCCTAAGCACTCAGCTTGCTCTTTTGATATCACATTGGTCCGCTGAAAACTGAAAATTGTTCATTCAGTTTGGGGCAGCATTGAATTTTTACAGATTTTTTTAAAGTATTCAGAATGTGGTGGGAAACAAAAAAAAACAAATAATGGGTGGGTTTTGGTTTTGTTCTTTTTTTCTTTTTGCCCCCCATGATATTCATTGGCAAAGGCAAGAAAGGATAGAAAACCAAATAAAGAAAAAAAAAAAGACGCGTGAAAAAGAAACTCTCAAATACTTCAGCTCCAAAAGCCATTTAGAAAAAGAAAAAAGAAACTGTTTTCTACAAGCAGGTACCTTTTGAAAAAGCATTGAGCCGTCTTCAACCCACTCTATCTTCTAGAGCAGAATGGTTTTTTATAATAGGCTGGACACTGACATGAAATTCTGAAACAATATGAAACATAGTAATGGCTTGTGGCAGTAACACTTTAATTTTCCTTGTTCCAAGGTACTAGCATGTTAGTTTGCTTTTCTTTCAAATCACAGTAGGATTTTAAGGTCAGTTCTTCTATTGATTTTTTAAGTATCTGCTGTGCTTTGCAGATTTTTCTTTTGGTATGTGCTGTGTTCCGTTCCTGTGCACCAGTATATTAATAGTATTTGATACTAAGCGCTTTCATGAAACATGTTGCAAGCTACATTTCAGCTATTCCTAAGTATTGCAATACATAAAGTTTTGAGACAATCGATGCTATGGTAGTGACGGCCAGAAGAAACAATTAGGGGAGGAGGTTGAAAGGTTTGAATCCTTAGGAAATCACTCCACAAAACATGTATCTGCTACTCACCTGTGCATTAGTTCTGGCAGTATATATTTATAGTATGTTTATTTACTTTATAGCAACATTTTTCAGGCTTCCTGAATTAATAATTGTTAATGTTTGGAGCAATAAATCATGTATTATTATTATTGAAAAATCCACAGAGGAAAGTGCAGTGAGGGAAGCATTGGTAGGCAGAGAAGATGTATGGCAGTACTCGTTACATTAAAAGAACGAACCTTCAGCTGGATGAAAAAATAAAGTGAGACTTCTGAGCTTTGCCCTAGGGAACAACACTTTTTGTTTGTCTTTGGTGTGACCAGTCACTTTTCAGTGTGTCTTGTCATTATTCACTGGGTCAGATCATGCTGCCTGTCCGCGCTGGGTTTGTTTTATGGATGCCTTGGAGGTTTTACTGTTGCAGGAAACGTAGTGCCAGCAACTCTTAGGAGAGCAGCAGAGTGCAGGTGTTTTGCTGCAGGATGGCACCATCTGGCCATTCAGCGTGAAGCAAGATGAAGGACAACAGCCAAGGAAGAGGCAGCCAGAAGAGGAAATGCAAGGCCCTAAATGGAGAAACAGAAGCATCCACCTACTTCTGTGGCTACAAATTTAATGATTTTGTCTACTCTGCTCCAGTCTGGAAAGCAGTTATGTCACAAGGTCTGAACGTTTTATTCTGAAAAATGGATCTTTGTGTTCGTAGTGGCTAACAGTGGTTCTGAGGAAGTGGGAACAGGAATTATGCCCTAAATTTCCTTGATATCAAGAGCCCTTACACATCAGTTGGAGTGGCAAGCTGTGGCATCTCTATGTGTGTTCCCAGCCTCTCTGCTTCTTCGATAATGCCAACTGATACCTCCCCCCCCCCCCCCCCCNCCCCCCCCCCCCCCCCCCCTGTTATAAAAGCTTCTTTCCTCAGGAATTTTTTATTAACTTTTAATTTACTGATGAAAGCACAGTAGTCTTCCTTGAGCTAAACCACACAGAACAGCTTCATCCCCTTAAAGCTGTGTAGAACCTTGAGGTTAGAGATGCTAAACTCCGCTGGAGTTTTTCCAGGGGCTCCAGTCACTTCAGCTCTTCTGAGCTGTTTATCATGCTGTCTCCAGCTATGCTCGTACACACTTGTATTTACTGATTGCTTTCCTTCAAATCAGGCTGATATTAGCAAACATTTTTCATTAATTATGTTTACATTCCTTTCTTCTTAGAGTGTTTCAAATCACTGTCTAGCATTGGTTTCCAGTTATGCTTAGAATGATCCCAGCAATGTCGAAGTTACTCCGTTTCTCATACAGGGGCAGGTGATGGTGCTGTTGATCGTTATCACCGATCTGTCCTGGACTCCTGGCTGATGCTTCCCGATTCCCACATTTGTTTGTCATTAAAAGGATAATACTTTCTGCAATTCTTTACTGAAAAAGCTGCAGGGCAGTGTTCCCCCCACAGTCACGCACAAGCACAATTGTCTCTCCCTCCATTGTTGTTGTGGAGCAATGGTATCTCCTGCCTCTGTTGTCAGCTCATTACACTCTTCGTTTTCAGAAGTGTTCAGAAGTTCAGTAGGACATCTTAATTCTGTGTGAAGGAACTAAAAATGTACATGAATTGCTAAAAAAGATCAATATTAATTACATACAACACATTAGTGAGTATGTTATTTGCTTTCAAAAATTTGATGTGCTAAAATAAAACCACATCATTTGTCCATGTTGACTTATTTTTAATTGCCCTCAGCACTAGACTCGCTGTCACTTCATCATCTTCTGCTACAGTCATCTCCCTAGTCCTGTTGAGCTTTCCTTGTTGGTGAAATGTTCCCCCCAAAATCACATGAGCATATCCCCACAGAAAACCACCCTTAAACCTTGTCTTGTAAGCCAAAAACCTCTAATAATTGCCGACAGAATCAGTCAAATTTTGTACATTAACTTAGAATTAACTGCATTTCAGGTCCTCTGAGCTTTTTATATGGCTTTTCCCTCTTTAAGAGTCACCCTGGGGACTCCCCATGAACAAGTGGAACTGTATGGGCTTGGTAATTCAGCGCATCTTTACCACCACACCATGGGGCATCAGTGCTACCCTGTGCCGTCGGCAGAATTCTGAAGTGTTGCGTGAAAGCATCCCCGAGAGTTGCTTGTAGGCTGCTGCTGCGGCCAAGGCATGGCTGTGAGGAAGGCAGGTCAAGGAGCCTACCGTGTTCCCAACACCTCCCGAGGTCACATTTGAGAAGCAAGGTGGTTATAAGCAGTACCAGATGAGGTCACTGCTTGTAAAATGCTTCATAAAATCGGAACTATCGATCATTCTTATCTATTAACAGGTGATTCGCTACAGCCCATCAGCAGAGTCCCCAAACAGCCTCTGTAAGAGGGATTTGCTTAACTCTGTATCTTATATTTTTAGGATACATTCTTAAAAATCAATATAGACTTATAAAGAACAGGGTCTGTGGAGCAGAAGGTAATGTGCAATTACATGTAAATTCATTATGGACAAAAAAAAAAGAACCACATTCACTTGTTACAAGATTCTGTAAATTTCCTTTATAAGTACTGCCCTCTACTGCTCAGGGATTTTCATTAATGCACATTTAATTAAAAAAAAAAGTTTCAGCACTGTTCTTTTTAATTAAAAGGGCTCTGAATCTTTCTTCTTAAAAGAAAAATCCTAATTTATCATTTTTTACAAACATAAAACACCTGTGTTCTTCTGTTAACATGGAGAACTTATGTTTTGTCAAGCACATAGTTTAGAGTAAGCTGCATGCATCTTCTCAGGCAGAAAAGTGGTAAAGGAAAACACATTTTCAAGTAATTGCACCATTCAAAACTAGCCTTAAAATCCGTCACTCTGAATTGTGGCCACAGGAAGGCAAAGGAATAGAAAGATTTCGAATTGTGAAAATGCAATGGTGGCAAAAGAGTCTTTATTCCCAAAGTAAAGGCAATGCAATCTATTCAAGCTGTCCTGGGTCAATTCTCAATTATCTGTTAATTTTATAGTACATTTCCTTAAAAATTGTAAGGTGCTAAACACATGTGTGAGAGCAAGTTGAAAAAGGCGCAGAACTGGCGTCCCAGCACGATTGCAAGAGCTAAGAGGGCCATCGCCCTCTTGATAAGGAACTGCTGCCGTGCCCCTGCATGATGTACTCCAGTGTATTTGACATACCTCGTAACTTCCATCTGGACAGCCTTCTTTTACAATCCGATTATGTTCATGTCTGTTATTATGTCAGTAGAAATTAAAGAGAAAATCATGGATGCAATAGCAAAGGTACAGTAGTAAAACAGGACAATTGCAAGCGTTATGTCCTAGGAGTTGTGATGCCACGACTGGTACTGTGCTGCGTTTCAACAGGATCCCACGGCTTGGGTTATTATTTCTTTTTTCAAGGGACCCAAACAGTTGTTTTCTGGAGGCAGTTTGATCTTAACTTTGTATCCTTCCCTGGTGACTCTCACTTATAAAGATGAAACTTGGACTGTTTCACCAGTAGAGAATTTCAGCCCCAAACCAACCAATCAGGGAAAACGAAGCAGTAGAAATGGCCTCTGTGGCAGGTGGGGTCACTTACACCTTGGAAGGGGTTCTGCTGCTTTGGGAGAGACCTCTGCATTGCTGAGAAGAGAAGAGGGTAGCTTCAAGCTTGTGAGGTTGGCAGAGTCTTTGTTCTTGGAACTATTTTGTTGGGTTTTTTTAGCATATTGCAGGTAAATTTNTTTTTTTTTTTTTTTTTTTTTTTTTTTTTTTTTTTAGTTTGTATTGTGCTAATCATAGGGAATTGTTGCTATGAGCTGTAATGTTGCTTTGGGAATTGTATTACTATATAGGTGTAAGTAGTGGATTGTGGGAAGGCATTGGCATTTAGTAGTGTTGTAACTATTTAAGATCTAAGGTTTGGAGAGCCTTGTTAACCAAGTTAGTGGATCTTCTGTGGACTGTATAAGTATTTTTAATGTAGGTAAACCATAATGGGTTTCTTCATAAACAAAAGATAAATATATTTGTTCTCCTATGTTCTATCTTTTATTTAAAAAAAAAAGCTTGATTCAGCTGTTAAGCTTTTGAGTGGAAAGACTACTTTTCTTTCTTTGTGTTTTGCTGCAAAGGGTGTTCTGATGTGTGCTTCCTAAGTGGAAAGAGGCTGAGATAACTTGGTCACCTTCTAGGTGGAAAACCAGCATTTGTTGTAGTTCCAGAATAATAACTCTTGTTTTGTTAGGGCCCAAGATGAGAGTGACACTAATATTGTGGAGCTGTGCCTGATGAACACGTCTCTCTGTTGCTTTTCTGTGCTCTGAGAGCAAAATCTGCTGTGCAGGCTAAAAACCAGCATGCTTATAAACTTGCTTAGCTTGCAAATTCTGCTGTGCATCAGTGACTAACAGGGTTTTTTTCTTTCTATATGGATTTTTTCTTTATACTGGTGACATAGTTCTTGAGGAACTACTTTATTGTATTAAATAAAGCATAGTTTCTAAACCAAACTTTTCGAGCCTTCTTTTCCTAAAGCTCTGGTTTCTGTGACTATGATCAGAGAAGAAAACTCGAGTTGCTAATGCACTTTCTCTGCCTTGTTACCTTTTACCGTGAGAGGCATGTGGCGGAGCAAGCTTGCTTTTGCTTTTAAAATCTCACTAAATGTGTACTCCCTCTGAAGGATGGATTTGTTAACTCTGCGTACAGGTCTTGCAACTAAAATGCCCTGTAAGTTTTTTTTTCCCCTAAATGGACTGCAGCCCTTAATGAAGAGGAGTAGTACTTCAGAGATGCTCGTGGCCCGAGTGCCTCTTAGCGGTCCCCGTTGCGGAGTTTACTGCAAAGTAGCTGCTGTACAGGTGGTCCCCACTTCATTGCTTTTTACACTGTGCCTGTTCACAAGTGCACTGCAGTAGTTGTCTATTTTATTAATAATGTTTTGTATCAGCTTTGAAACACCATATCTTTTCAGGTGTGTGCATACGTACTTTTTTTTTAATTTAATATTTGCCTGGGTNAAGTGCACTGCAGTAGTTGTCTATTTTATTAATAATGTTTTGTACCAGCTTTGAAACACCATATCTTTTTAGGTGTGTGCATACGTACTTTTTTTAATTTAATATTTGCCTGGGCNGTGTGCATACGTACTTTTTTTTTAATTTAATATTTGCCTGGGTGATGTTTTGGGTTCATGTGCTTATAATGCTTAGCTCTGATAACCAGCAGATAGTTAGCACTTCCTTGGGATGAATTGACCTATTGAGTTAGGTGGTGAAGGGATTTTCAGGGCACTTACTTAAAAAAACTGATTTGATTGCACCTACCACTTGGTCACATGTGTAGTGACTTCACTCCAAAGGAATTCCTTTGGAGTGATTAGTTAAATGGATCCTGATTCTCAGTTGTGTAATTGTATGACCTTTTGAAAGTGTATTTGCCAGCTATATAGAAAGTATTAGAAGCAGTAGCTGAGTTGCAATTTAGCGTACGTGCGCAGGGAAAGGCTGTTACCTTAAGTAGGATAAGTGCTTGTATAATTGGGCACTCAGTAACTTCTTTAATTTCACTCTTCCTCTTGCACAGAACTACTGCAGGCAGAAAATGTCTAATCTTTGATTTCAGGACACCTTCATACAGAAATGGGACCTAATTATTTTAGGCTGTGTCCTGGAGAAGTTCTATTTTATAGAGATACTTCTTTATATTCACTGCTTAATTAGCATAATAAGGTTATGAAAAATCAACTTATTCTGTGTTGTGTTTGGCTGTAAACTGAATGTTGAGAGAGATATTTGTTTGTGTGTGGCTGTTCTGTGCTTTGTTATGGCATGCCTTCTTAAATCTGTTGTTGGGGGGGGAAGCAGAGTCTCTTTAACACTAATTTAAAAGCAAAATGACTGGGGATTTATCGCACAGATCAGATGCCAAAAGCTGGGTTGGTTGAGTTAGGGAGGCAGCATAGGTTTTGCCCTTCCCCTGCTCTATCTGTTCCCACAAGCATCTCCCCTGTGAATTGGCAGAGGGGCTCAGAAAGTGCTGGTCTCTTCCCTTCAGACACTAGTGAGGACTCAGCAAAAGTTCAACAGCAAAGTACAGAAGCACCAGATCTCTGATTGGGCTGCAATTCCTAAACAAGCTCAGCTTTGTGAAGACCAGGAGCTTTCTGGAATATGCCTGGGGATGTGGAACAAATAACACAGGGTGAGTGTTGCCTGACACCGGGAATCCAGCTGACCGCTCTGTTATCTCTTCCTCTCTTTCAGAAGAAGAACATGGGGGACGTGACACCAGCAGAGGAGGCTGAGCTCAGGGCTGCTTGCTGCCAGCTGTTTGAATCCAGCATGAGGAATGAAGCAAGAAGACTGAGGACTTTTCAGCAATGGCCAGGCACCTCGCCTGTGTCTGCCCGAGATCTGGTCAAGGCTGGCTTTTTCTTTGTGGGTCCAAGAGATGAAGTGCAGTGTTTCTGCTGTGGCGGTGTCCTGAAGGACTGGGGACCTGGTGATTGCCCGATAGTAGAGCACCTGAAGTTCTTCCCTTCCTGTAAATTCATTTGTGGTGAGGATGTTGGGAACCAAGAGACGCTGCCTCTTCAGGAAATCTTTGACACTGTGGATGGGCAGTTCCTCAGTCTTTTGCAGGGGATAGACAGCGAGGAGACAGCCCTGCCCAATGAACCAGAATACCCAGAGATGGTAACGGAGGAGATGAGACTATCTACGTTTCAGAACTGGCCACAATATACAGACATGCATCCTGAGCAACTGGCTAGAGCAGGATTCTTTTACACAGGTAAGTACTGCAGGGAAACGCTTTTATTCAAGTTAACTTTTGAAGGTATCACTATGATTTATTGCTTGCACAAATATTTGCGAGTACATGTAGTATAGTTAGAAACCACATCCTTCCTTTGGTCTGTGCTGTTTCACTTGCTGCTTGTGCAGAATTCACTTCTGTGTGAACTCCTGTTTGGGTACTGAGGGGTCCACTAGTAAGTCAATTCCCTAATTAGCAAGAGTGGAAAAGGTGACGTGTTTTAAAGGGATGTTTTACTGGCAGAAAAGTGTGTGCTTTTAAGATCCATTGAACCTATTTATTACTTGCACTGCTAGAAGGACTTGAGGCACTTAACTTGGCATGTCATGTTTTGTATAAGCTCTGTTTAGCACTGCAGCTTTCTCTTCTCAAAAAAACATGTCTTGTTGCTATAAGCACCCTGGACTTGTAATACAGAAATAAAAAAAGGATACCGTTTCATTTTGAAGAAAACAGGAGATATTTCTTGTTATCATGTGCATGTGACTATCAACAGAGCATTATTGCTTCATCTCAGGAAAGCTTTGTTGGTTAGATAGCAGGTTTGAAGTATTCCTTCCTGGATTGACCAGTCAGAGGAAATATTTACAGTATACTAATTCTTGACTGTAATTAACTATTGGGGGATCCTTCTGTTTTCTTGAAAAACGTAGTGATATTTCTGTGTGTTCCAAGTGTGGCTCCAAGTCCTTCCACATGGAGGAATCTATTTGTTTTGTATTTGCACGTCAAACTGAGAGATGGAAGGAAGAGATCGGCAGGGTCCCTAAAGTAAAGGTCCCTTATCAGAAACAAACCTGTGCATTCTGAATGCCTCACGCTCTCATTGTTGAAGTAAAATTGAAGTGCCCATTTATCCACTTAAGTACTATTTGTTGGTAAAGATGGGAATGGGAGAAAACAGCCTTGAATGTTGTGATAGCTGGAAAAATCTGAGATGCAACACAGTGAATGAAGGAAAGTCTGTCTAAATAACTCGCCTTCTGTTCTTTTTAGCTTGAGTTAGAGGGAGAGACTGGTTAGTTTGCTAGCATCTCTCTCTAATTCTGCAAGATCTTCACTCAAACTGCATAACCGGGATTTTGCTATAAATCCAGTTAATACTAAGAATCTGTACCTGTCTACTTGGAGCACAGTAGCAGGGGTTAAACAGCAACATGCCTAAATGGAAGAGTGTTATAGGCATATTAGCTTATCTGCTGCTTTTGTCTTTTTATTAATTTTTAAGGCACACAAAAGACCAGCATGGCCAGGAACACAGACTAAACTATACAGCAGTTTCTGCAGCTAAAAACCTCTGTGTTTGGTGTTGGACTTGATTTATCACTTGCACAGCAGCTCTTTGAGAGCCTGGCACAGAGACTTAATTTTGGGGGCTCACTAGGCAGCAGCAGTCTGACATGGCACTCTCCTGCCCTCGCCTGAGCAGGAGAACTCTGGAACAGAGCACTTGAGTTGAACCAAACAATACTCTAACAGGAGAGTGTTTGGAAGATGGTGTCTGTGACTTAAACTCCCTGGCAGCCTTTACTGACAGTGTTTCACTGCCCTTAGGGCACATGGTTTTAACTGTGTTTGGCTTTGTGTTTTTGGTGTGGGTGGGGTTTTTTTTGTTTTCTCTGTGAAGAGAAGCACAGAAGCAGGATGGGTAGCCTGGGACCATGTTGTGCCAAATTCTTATACCTATGAGATGGAAGCTGTGTACATCGTGTGACTGTGCCTGCTGCTGGTTATGGCAGATTGTGGTTGGGAACCAAAGTATGTTTATAGGTATAATTAATTTCGGCTCCACTCTAAATGTGGGTGAGAGGGGATTAGATAGGTATGTGCATACATGGGAGCTATGGTGCTCACATGTATGCTGCCTGTTAGCTTGTGACCCAGTTCTGGAACCATCTCAACCAGTCGCAACTCTGGGAGTTCCAGCTCTCATCGGATTTCCTGCCCCTGTACAACTTGCACAGCGCTGGTGAACTATCATGTGCTCCTCTGTTCTGTCCGGGAGCCTGTTTTGTGCTGAATCTCTTGCCAGGTTCTCACCTGGGGCTAGTAGAGCATATGGTGTCTCGGATGTCAAATAATCTCTTGATGTCTTTTTTCAGGACAAGATGATGTGGTGAGGTGCTTTTACTGTGATGGAGGTGTGAGGAACTGGTCCTTTGGAGATGATCCTTGGAGGGAACATGCCAAATGGTACCCGGGGTAAGTCAGTCTTGGTTGACAAACGTCCCTTGTAGCGGGACCAAGAGAGATGCTGTGTATTCCACACTGATTTCTTCTTTCATAAGATAGAAGTACCCCCAGTTGAGAGACAAATGAGTCACAGGTGCACTGGTAATATGTGCTGCTTCCAGGCTCTGTTATTAGCATAGTTCTAGATTTTTCTACCTAGCTAGAGCAGGTGAAAAGCTAGTTGGGTATGTTCAATCATATTTAACTGCATAAACTGTTGCAATAGTCTGTAACCTTCTGGAAATCCCTGAAATCTCAAGAGAAAGGTTCTGAATCCTCAAGGTCGAAGCTGCACAGCAAGGGACCGTCTTCAGATCGCAGTAGCGGGTCAAAATAGAAAACTTGTTTCTAGGTCTGCCACTTAGTCTGTACTGTCTTCAAAAAGTGCCTTCTTCACACTCTCCCCTCGTGTGTGGAAGAACCAAAGATTGGCTTGAAGACCTAACCATCAAATTTTTCAGCTGCCTCTCCTCTCCTGTTTCTCCCTCTCCACCCTCCCCAAAAAGCAGTTGATGTGTGTCTGGTGTCTCTCTGCGTATGGTATCCCTTGCAATAGTTTGACTCCAGGACAGTTGGCCTCAGTCCCTTTAGGTTTCTTCTTGGGCATTGCCACGTCTTCTATTCCAAAGACTGATTTTTGTCACTGGAGTGTTTTTGTTAATGATGAAACCTACTGAATCATGGCTGGCTAAGCTGTAACTAGTATTTTTAAAAGAACTGTACAAATAGAAGTGTCAAATCCTAAATATTTAGACCTTCTCACTTTAAAAGCAAAATCAAATGTTCAAGCTCAGGTAGAATGGCACAGCTCAGACCTGAGATTTTCTAATTTGACCTAGAGTTTACCATCTAAAAGTTCAATTAAAATCACTTTCTTTGACATCAAAGAACAGCTTTTGTTTCTACTACTGAGGTACAAAAAGAGAGATATTGTAAACCTTGTTTTTCTGTAGAAGTTCTTGTGGTTTTTCTGTGAACTGGTCTATCACAGTTTCTGTGATTTGTTCCAAAGGACGTTGTAACTGAGCTCATCTTGGGCCAAACATGAAGACTGAATCAAGGGCGGGGGGGGTGGGTGGGGGTGGGATCATGAGCCTCTTATTGTTTCCCTTTGTGCAAGGGAGGGGGAAAGACCGTGATACTCCCTGTTCTTTAATGAATATAGCAGTTTGCTCATAACCCAATAGCACCCTCTGCTTCTAAAATTCAAACTACTACTGCTGCTTTAACTTGAGATATCCTGTACTAATGTAATTAAATCTTCCCGCTTATAGGTGTGAATTTTTATTGCGGTCAAGGGGAAGAGAATTTGTTGGCAGTGTTCAGGAGTCCTTTTCTAGCACCCTGCTATCTCCAGTGAGTCCTGAATATTTTGTGCGTAGTGGATGGGGGCTTGGTAGATAGGGGGAGTTTTGAACATGTGCTTCTCTTCTGTGACTATCTTGTGATGTTTTCAGAGAGATTCCTGGGATCAGACCGAACAAGATTCCTCTGCTTCCCAAGGTCAGTGCTGTAATTACGTGGTGGTTTGTCTTCTGTTAGAAGTGGTGTAGTCTTACTACTTCTACCCACCCCAGCTCCTGTGCACTCTGTAGACATGGTGTTTGTGAGACATTTTGATATTCTAGAAGCTGTTTCACTTTATTTTGAGGAAATGGTCTCTAGCATAAGAAGCAAAATTGCTTGGGCTTGTGAGACGTCTTAGTCCAAGACCAGAGACACTTGGCTAGTCTGGATAATGCTGTGACTTGTGAGTGCTTGCCTAGCCTTTCTTTGACTTGTCCATGCTCTTGATGATGTTGTCTGTCTGTAGAGTCTTTCAAACTACACAATTTCAAACATATCTTATAGGAGACCAGAGAACAGCTAGAGGGTCTCGTTTTTCTGAAAGTGTTGATCCTGGGAATCTATTCCCCTTCATCAGTTGCTCCTGGAAATTTTCAGTAGGTGAAATTTGGCTCCCATAACTGTGGAAAACTGATTTTTCTCGTTCTCTTGAAGAGCCGATCCGATAGGATGAGCTTAAGAGAGATTTAAGCCTTTGAACAGGCTGCCAGCTGAATTTCCAACTTCTGTCTTTACTGATGAATGGTTGAGCTAGATTATGAAGTAGGAGGGACTTCAATTGGGATGTTCCTCTTGATCTTCATGAAAGTGGTTTTGAGACTTGTGTTCCGGGATGTGAAAACAACGATAAGGATTCTGGACTGGGGCCAAACATGGGAGACCTGGTTCACTGATGCAGTAGAATAAATCATCCAAAATTAGTCTCCTGGCTTCTATGAAACTGCTTTTGATGACTTTCTTGTGAATTATGATTAGAAGTAAAAACTGTAAATCTGGATGTTGATCTAGCTATATAGATAGCCTGAGGAATGTTCTAGAATATACTAATGCCATCTTATGCCACTCCCTGAAGCTGTCATATATACTTAAGTTCTGCCTTTTTGGTAAAGTATCTGCTCGCTGCATTACAGATGCCCTGAGGAATTGGGAATTGCAGGCTCTTCCTTCTCTGGATCAGTTGACCCTAGTGCAGAATGTCCTGCAGATGGGCTTTGACCCCACCTGGGTGGCTAACCTGGTAGAGAATAAATACATACTGACTGGGACTTTCTACCTTTCTGAGTCTGAACTGATTTCTGATCTGCTTCAGCCAGACTGGGGAGAGAGCAGCAGTGCAGAGGAAAGCAGAGGTATGCCTGACTCGCACGCCCACGCTCCTGGTGGATGTTTAGCCTCTTATTCACTTCATCTTGAGCACTGTTGTCTTGCGGGTCTGCCTTCTCTCTTCCTAGGCTGGAACTAAGAGTAGCAATGTACCCAAGCCTGCCTTTCTTTGAGTCTGTAAAATGAGATTCTGCTTTAAAGAAACCTGAAGGAGCTGTGATTACTGGGCTATCAGTAACTATATCTGCCTCCAGTAGGCTGTGGTGTAGATATAGATATCCTCGATTATTTTCTGCTGCCTTTAGACCTGCAATAGCAGACAACTGCAGGATGTGGAGGCTTGTTCACAAATTCACATCTGATGCAGACAGGGGCAGTTGTCTGAAGCAAGGCTTCTAGGATGGATGAGTACTCCGAGCTTATTTAAAATTGAATCAATGACTTGATCAGAAATAGCCATACTTCTCTTTTGTTTGGGTAATATATATTCTCCTTAACTTATCTATGTCTGTCTTGTGTTTATCTGTTTTGTGGAGTCTGTTTGCCAAGTGGAATTTATTTGAAGATGCAGTTCCACACAGACTTTCTCTGGTAGCAAGCCTGCTTTCCACAGCTCCTGTCTCCATATCACAGTCTGCCATCCCTTTAGCTTGGGGGGGGGAGGGGGAAGACTTGCAAAAAGCAGAATNACTTCTCTTTTGTTTGGGTAATATATATTCTCCTTAACTTATCTATGTCTGTCTTGTGTTTATCTGTTTTGTGGAGTCTGTTTGCCAAGTGGAATTTATTTGAAGATGCAGTTCCACACAGACTTTCTCTGGTAGCAAGCCTGCTTTCCACAGCTCCTGTCTCCATATCGCAGTCTGCCATCCCTTTAGCTTGGGGGGGGGGAGGGGGAAGACTTGCAAAAAGCAGAACGTGTGCTTAAACAGTAACACAGGAGCAGGAATGAGCAGCTGATGGCTCCTGCTGTCTGATGGGTAAATCAGCTTGCTGAGGAGACAGTGTGATGTGGACGTGTCTGGGTAGGGAGGTTAACATACATAGTGACTAAAGCCCCACAGAGAACATCCACTTCACCAGGCTGACTTTGTGGAGTTAAGAGCAGTGTTTAACCTAAGGCTACTGAAATCCAGGATATTTCTTCCTTTTAAACAGCACTGTCTGAAGAGGGAGGAAAGGGATAGCATTTAATGCCATCGTTTTTCGTGGTTATACAGATGCTGTTCGGAGAGAGGCTGAAACATCAAGTTCAAGAGAAGAAACTCAACCTGTGCAACAAAAGGAATCAGGTGCACTGGGCTGACAGTAGTGGTAAAACTGGGCCTAGGCATAATTAGGATAATTTTATAGTAATGATATATGTGGTCATTGTATTCATTCATTTTTTTTAATCTGGAAGGGGAATGTGTGCTAGCTTGAATGGTAACTGACCATAGAGACCCTTATGCAGGAATTGGAGTTCTGCTGTGAAGCTGAGCGTTACACAAAAAATTCAGTTTATTGGGATAACTTATATATTACAATAAAAAGATGTTGATCTCTGTCCCTGCTTGGTCCAGCATGCGTAGATATGCTGAATCCTCTGTAGATAAGCCAGAGTCTATAATAGCTGTAGTTTTTCAGCTTAAATGAAATTTGCCTGAGAGGTACTTTTGCCATTTTCACAGTCAGTCTCTGAACAAAATGATGAGCGAGTTGCAGTGTGATTTCCTAAGATGACAGGACTGGCACTCTGGAGCTGTTACAATACTAATGGTTTGGGCTTTTTTTCTTTTTTGGTAAAGATGAGTCTCGGATGAGCACAGAAGAACAACTCCGACGCCTGCAAGAGGAAAGGATGTGCAAAGTGTGCATGGACAGAGATGTGTCTGTTGTGTTTGTTCCTTGTGGCCACCTGGTAGCTTGTGCAGAATGTGCCCTCAATTTGAGATTGTGTCCTATCTGCAGAGCGGTCATCCGGGGAAGCGTGAGGGCTTTCATGTCCTGAACCGTCATGTGCCTAAGGGGAAAGATAAGTTTATACAACTCATTCATAACACAGCAGAGGAAGAAAAGGAGTAAATAGTTTGGCGCTGGAGCAATCTTACTTGCAGAGTAGCTTGGTGTAAGTGTAAACTTAATAAATGTGCCTCTTATGCACGGTGTTTCTAGTAAGAGTTGCTGGTTTGCTGTACTCTTGCTGATCTTGCTGTAGGACTGCTCCAGGAAAAACTCTGCTGGTTTCTTTTGTCCTCCAAAAAGAAGCTTTTGGTGACAGAGATTCTCCTCCAAATTCTTGCATTCTCAAATGAATCCCTCCTCTGTGTTGAAATCAAAGACTGTTTTCAGTAGACTGTCTCTGGTTCTTTTTCCCTTATTTAGCAGTTGTTTAGAGACTATTCTGCTAGGGTGGATGGCTTCCTTCAGTAAGTCTGAGTCAAAATGGGAGTATTATACAAAATGCATTCTGTTGAGACTAGAATGCTCAGCAGCAATGTATTGTGGGGGAGGGAGAATCTAGCTTTTTCCTCTGAGCTCTTTCCTGTCTTCCCCCCTGCCTTGTTGAATTTAACAATTGACGAAATGTTTCAGTAATAGTCAAATCTGCATAACTAAGTGAAAAGCCTGGCCTGTAGTAGACTCTCCAAGCTCTTTAGTCTCAGCTGACCTCCCTAGACAGAAGGTGAAAGGCTCTTTGATGGTCAGGGTCACTAGATGATCTCCTGGAAGCTTTTTACGGGGCCTCTTCCCTGGCTGTTGGGTACTATCCTACTAGAACATAACTATGGAAACTTACCTTTTTATGACTTCTGTTTGCTGGCTAAACTGATGATTCTTATTTTAAAGGGAACATTCTATTGTGTATCCAAAAAGAGAAAGTTTTGTCAACACTATAGCTTGTTAACCGCAGGGGAAAGGAAATAAGTTTTTTAAACTTCATTGTTATTTTTCACGGAATAAAAAGTTTTTCTTTATCTTACAGAGGTCTGAGTATCTGATTCTAGTAGAATGCCCTACTGGGGGAGGGGGGTGCAGTGGTGTCCTAACATGTTAGAGTGGCATGAGGTTGTAGATCACCTGAACTCCTGTCCTTCAGTACTACATGAGTGAGAGAAGCAACTGTTCTTACTATCCATTAGCTTCCTTTGGAATTCACAAGGCAGCGTGTGGGTCCTCTGGACTCTCTTAACTGCAAAAGAAGGGGTAAGGATGCAGGAGGATAAGGACATGATACATGAAGCTGTGTAAGTGGGGAATAATTCTGCATCTGAACTATACGGAGTGTTTTGGTACATGGCTCTCAAACACATCTGCAGAGACTGGAGTACTGGCTCTGGTGTTGCTTCTGTTTGGTTCCAGCCCTGGATTATACCCAGGGTTAGAGGCTTTTCTCTGAGTAACTTTAAGGTGTCAGTTATCCCTGGGCTATGTGGGAGGGCGCATCTCTTCATCCTTGCTTCAGAAGAAGGTAATGTTAATGCAGCTCTTGGCAAAGATGAGAGAAATTACTAGTTGAGCAGTTTAAACTCTCCAGCTCTTGGAAGAATTGGTGGGTCTTTGCCAGACAGCAGCTTTCATAGGGAACAGAATTGCACCACCATGGGAAGTTAGGTGTTGTGTCTGAGCTCCAGCTATCACTGGCTTTATTTTGCCTCTGTAAATAACAGCAAAAGCTTACAGTTTAAGTAGATGTGCTGATCTGAGAACGGGAAAACAAAACCAGGTCAGTGTTGGAATAGCGTTATTTCCTCCTAAACTTTAGCTCAGTGTGGCTGGAACCTAGCCTGAGCAGCAACAGGACTACAAGGCTGTAAATATAACAGCTATTTCTGGGGCTTGTTTTATTTAACACTTTGAAAAATGTGCATTTTCCACATCTGGAAGGGTGGAGCTATTTTTTATCTATGGGAAGATGTCCCTCCAGAAACAAGTACGTGTTGTTTTTTGACGAGCAGTATCTCAAGTGATGCCTATCCCCAATAGAGGGCACTCCTAACCTGGCGATAAGGGAACCCACTGGAGCGAAACCTTCAGCTGCTCCTTACTCTTACAGCACACTGGAGATGCAAACGACCGGGAGTCCCTACCCTAACAGAACAAGGGCATTGCATGACCTTGTAGAACTTACGAGCAGGCCAGGAGGAAGGGTTGTCAGAGTATGAAGGATGAATGGCTCTGCTAATGAAAACTAGAGGAGGTCATCAAGTGTGGATTATGATCCTTGATAGCTTGTCTTATTTTCTTCTTGGACTGATTTTGGTTTTGATGATTTATGGCAGTTGTTGATACTAAACATTATAGGTTTACCTGAACATTTAACTTACTTTTAATAAAAGATACTTAATTACCTGTGTTCATCATAACATAGTGGTAGTTATGAAGCTACTTGGTCATCATGCTTTTATTTAATTGACCTTTACCAGTGTGTATTAAAGTCAAGAGGCATGCTGTTAAGTGCATAGTTTGATGCTTAGTCCCTTTAGAGTACTGGGCAAGTGGTTTTGATCAGTTTTATTAGTAAACATGGCATCAAGGCTTGGTCAGTTTTAGAGGTATAGTGTTAAAAGCACAAAGACCTCAAAATAATTCAGAGTTCCTTTTGACTTCATACTACCATCTAGAAGAATTCCTTCCTGAAACTACTAGTGAAATGTTTCAGCTGTTCAAAGCTGAAACTGTGCTTTCTCCACCATCTATGCTGAATTTTGGTTGCTCTGAAACAAGGCCAATAAAGAATGCTGGTATCTGAGGGACAACACTTCTCTCTGAGGAAAAGAAACTGTATTAAACAAAAACGTGTAAAGTCAGTGTTTTCTGATGAAGAAAGGGAAGATTAATTTCAAAAGCCCCAAATAAATAAGCTATGTCATGGAACAATCTCATTGACTAGAGGATATGTATTCTTTCATTCCTTTTTCTGCCCCTCCAGGGAATGTCATGTGGGTGGGTGGAATGGGTGTAACACAGAAATGAACTGAATCAAAGAAGAGGTGGAGAAAGTGCTGAGAGATAGTGTATGCACATGGCTAGGCATGCTTTCTAAGTGGTGTAGGAGCTTGTGTTCTGCTATGATATTTTTTTTTTCACCTGGTAGTGGCACAGTATTGACTAATATGGGAGGTAGTTATGTTTTGTCAGGCAGAGCTGTTTTAAAGAGGGTTGAGCTCTTTCTTCTTCAAACCAGCAACTGTTGCTTGTCTGTTACTCGCAGCTGCACCTGATCAGAACTCGGGATGTTACGTTGCAGTGGGTATCTGGAATAGATGTTGCACAGAAACAAAAGAATATTCTCTTGTGCATGTAATTCTGGGTTTATAGAAGAGGATTTTGCTTCCTGGGCCCTTTGGAACGGGACAAAGAAAGGTGCATCGTTCTGTCTCTGACTTAGCACTTAATGTTTTTATTTCTTTTAATTCTTCCCTCACACTTCCTCTCCTGAGTGTGGCTTCTAGCTTGACTCTTCCAAAAAGCATTACTTAGAAATGCCAAGTCATCTCAAACAGATTTGGCAAGACAATAAAGGATTACAACAGCACTTGGTACGTAGCAGCCAAAGAATGCCACGGATGGCTAACAAGTGCTATTTTTCTGCTTGACGCATAACATGATGGGAGACATAGCTGACAAAACTGACATTTTTTGTTTGTTTTTTAATTAATTGCTGCAGCTCATTAATGCAACTTAATTACACTTATATTCCCCCTTTCCTTCAGCCCACTCCCTCCCCTCAAAATTATCCTGTCACAAAATAACCCTTCCATCAGGATGTAGGCAGGCTTGTGCCTGGAATAAGTGCAGCTGCTTGGTGAAGAAGGCAGGTACGAACCCATCTCTGATCCATGAAGAACTAGGCATCTTCCAGCGTCCTGCAGCAGGCTTCAGCTGTGTATATGGCTACACCAGTGTTAATTTAATGTAGGTGGGCAAACCCAGAGTAAGCTACAGTTGGTCTGAGAATGGCTTGGCATACTGAAATGGGGCTAAGCTCCATGCTGAGTACAGATTTGGTGCTTGTACTAGTTTTTAGCTGTTCAGCATGATAGGAGTTAGGGCACAGAAATCCAGGACAAACGCCTACTGCTAAGGTGCTGACCGTGTCTATAGAATAGAGAGTGAGGAAGGGAGTCCTGGATGGGTGGAGGGGGGGAAGAAGGGAAGAGCTCTCATCTATAACTTAAAAAAAAAAAAAGCCTAAATAACTCAAATGTAAATAGCCCCCACCTAGTTCTACACAGGCAGGGATAAGATGAAGTTGTGTTAGGGGATTCAGGCTCTTTTCAGAACAAGGGAAAGGAGAAGGGGGGAAAAAACTAACTACAGAACATACAAAATGTCCCAGGTGTTATGCAGTGCTTCCTTCTTTATGGATCCATGGCGCAAGGAAGCAGCTCCGACTTCAACTGTGTCTCTTGAGAGCAGCTCTCGGTGAACTTGTTCTGCCTGAGGTCTTCAGGCCCGTGCCATTTAGTGGCTAATACCACCAGACTATGGTAGGAATGGTTTGTTAGGGCACTTGGAGAATTAAAAACCATCCGCATGGCCATTCTGCAATGTACATTCATTGTGTTTGAAAAGAAGACAAGGAACAAAAAATGGAATGGAGTTCACCATCCTGCATTTCCTTTGCCAAAGATCCCGGCCACAGGGGATTGTTTCCTGCAGCACCTGTGGTGGTGGAGTGCGAGGTTTATCCATCCTCTGGCTCCTCTTTACTTACGCAGGCCTGTAGGGGGGGAAAAAGGGAAGGCAGGGCATCAGTGTGGAGCAAGTACTAAATTGCTTACTTAAGAGAACAGAAATGGTGTGGAAATAATGAGGACAATTTTTTTTTTTTCTTTCCACTGGCCTGGGTTTTTAACTATGATTGACTACAGATGAGGAATAGATTGAGAGCTCAGAGGTAATGTGGTTAAGTAGTCTTCAAGTCTGGGAAGAATGCTACGCATATACCAGACCTGAACGTACTGCAGTTAGGCTAAGCCAAAGTGTTAGATCTATGTATCCTCAGCATTTGGAGCTGCATAAAACTTGGTTAGGAATTTTAAAAGCTAGGGGTCATCTCTAGAATCAAGTAGCTTCTTGACATTGCAGTGATGTGCTTTTTGTGTAGATGCAGCAGTAGAAGCAGCTCTACTTTTGTAGCCAGCAGTAAAGATGAGTGAATGTTTTCAGCTGAAACATCACCTCTTAAACATGCAGCTTCAGGTTGATCAAAACAGTTTGCAAATTCAAGTTGATATTCAGCAAATTGTTTGTTTAGGAAAAAGTCTACCTAGAAAGAAAAGCAGAAGCATTTTGTTTTGTGTTTTTTCTCTCCTCGAAACAAAGTGGGATTTTTCTCCTGTTTAAGTAATTTTCCTTTATAAAGTATTCTGGTCATCAAAGTTGGGAGGGTGTGGGGGGGAAAACAATCCTAAAGGAGTTCCCCTTCCCTCCCCCAGTGTTTCAGTCTGGATTTTGATCCTTTTCTTTTTTTTTTTAAATTGAGGAATGTTATTTGCATACTTGTACCTGTCAGTTGATCTATTGAAGAACCTACTTTCAACCTAAAATAGTCAACCTGTAAGTGGATGACTGTTGTACGGGGTCTAGTCCTTTAATGCTTTATGTTCATAGCTGCTTTGTGCCTGTGGCTGGCAGACAGACTGCACCACAAAGGAATTGATTAGGGAGTATTAATGTGAGCAATCACCAGCTGGAGCCTTAGATCATCCCATTAACCAATACCTCCTGTTGCTATCCTGTCAATACTGAAGTCTACAGCTGATAAAAGTCACACCCTATGTTACCCTATGGTCCTTTCCACTGGTAGATCTGAAGCAAGCAGTCAGTGAAATCTGGCTACACAACTCAAATAAAACTAAAGCTCTTAAGCCATAAATGCAATGTAGCATTTGAGAGTGCCAGATCACAGTGAGTGTTACGAACAGAAGCCTCACAACTGTGCAATTCACTGCTTGGCCTTATAAACACAGTCTTAAAAGGCAGGGAGATCTATTGCCCATCCCTCTACCTTTTAAATAAATAGAGGCTACCTCCTGTCATCCATCAGGTTCTTGATTTAGCAGTAAATCATGTATGAAATCATGCTTTGAGACCATTCTGCTTTATAATTGAGATTGCACAGTGCTGCTTTCTGAAACAAATTCAGAGAATGATGTCGAAAGACTAAATGGCTGCAGCAGGCAGGAAGTGCTGACAAATGTTGCTGATGATCTGGGGCTCCTCCTGTCTTGGCAGGTATTGCAGGGTACTTAGAGATAACAGCTTTAGTCAGAAACTTCAAAGCTGTCTGGGTTAACCCTTCCATAGTTATCAGTGCAAGAATGCTTCCTTGCCCCAAATGATGAGAGTTCTGTTACTACAGGTGAACAAGGAAAAAAAATAAAGCAGCCCTGAGCTGGTGTCCTGTCCTGTGCAGCCTAAGAGGAGACAATGGTGCAAACAAACACAGATTGAATTTGAGCTTTAGCTATGGGGGAGTAAGAGTTCAGCCTTTCCTTCCTGCAAACTCGTTGGAAACGTTCTCTTTTGGCCTCAGGAGAATAACTTTGGTTTTCAATAAGTGACTTATCCTTTGGCTAAGTACTCTGACCCAGAAACTCATGCACTGAAGACTTTAACATATCCTCTATCAAGATTCCTAATATATTACTGTTAAATAATTAGAGCAGTGCCTTGATTGGTAAGCAGCAGTGAGATTAAGGGTAATTCTGTTTCACAGTAAAACTTCCAGAACAATTTTTTTTTCATTAAGATTTGAGTCTCTTTATTTAAGCTTGTGACTTGAAATAGGAACTACCACAACCAAAAACCCCTAGAGTCAATGAAATGTAGAACATATGCAGTCGTGGAACCTGAAATAGAAATAACTGCATTTATAGAACATCATTGTTGCTGTGTGAGTGTTGGAGGTGCTAATTAAGATGAAGCACGCTTAAATCATGCCTTTGTAAGCAACACTACAAAACTATTGGTTGATTTTTGTGGTTGTTGGCTCTTATTTAAAAAAAAAAGAAAAACAACACCTGACTTGATAATTTGTGAGGTTTCCCACTAATTGGAGACCTGCAACTGATGTCGAGGAGGTCAGCAGATTACCATGATAAAGCTGGGAGATAATAGGTACTTCCATATCACAATCCAGTTATCAGTAATAGTTTGGGGAGGTGTTTTTTTCCTCCTGGTAAAAGGCAAAGGTATTTAAGAACTCTTTTCAGTGCAGTGGGTGCAAGCTGAAGGTGAGAAATGGGGTGTACATTTTGAATACTGAATTTAGCAGATGATAACCGCTGAAGTAGGCTGCCAAGGTAGACAGCAGTCTCCCTTTAATATCTTTGAAATGTGACAGCATATTTAAAAGCTATCTAATTCATTAGCTGTGTGCTTGAAACGGAGGTAATGGGGATTGGTCTTGGGCTTAAGCTGTGCTTATCAGTCTGGGTCAATGTCATTGTGCTGTGGGGCCTTCAGATCCTTCAGAATTCATAAATCTGGAGAGATGAAAAGAGACTAGGGAAAAATGCAAGCCAAGACAAGGGAAAGGGCACAGTGGAAGGAGAGGAAAGAGTGTGATCTCATCAGAAAAGGATAGATAAAACTGGAATGAATAGGATAATTCCATTAGGGAATGAAGGAAAGTGATCCTGTTAGAGAGTTGTGGCAACAGGGCAAGTGCATCATCAGGAGAGCAGCTGACTACTGACAGTGGGGTGATGCCATCCTAAAATGAAAGTTTGGCTGCAGTTAGCTCCAAGTCAGTAGTTGCTGAATGAACCCAAATCTATTCTACATTTCCTTCAACAAAAAGGAGTTAGAACCAGAAAATCCATGTTCCTGACCCCTAGCTGTTCTATATATTTAAACTTGCAGTTAGATGTATTTGTTGTTTTGCACCTTCTTGAACAGGATATAAAAAAAGAAAATGCCTTCAGTCATCAAAAAAATGATTTTCACAGCTGGACACTCAGTGCCTCAGACTGCAAAACTCCATGGCATCATTACTTGAAAATCGAGTATCCATTCCTCCTCTCACTCCCATTCATACATGTGGCTGAAAGGCAATAGCTAGGCTGAAATAAATAAACAAAAATTGCTATTTGGTGGCTGCTGTGAAATTTATAGAGGATCACCTTATCTACTTACTGCTCAGCACCTGTTTTCACCTCCCATTAGCCAGAAAGAAATATTATACTGGGCTGGCAGAAGCTATCACTAGATAAGTGGTGCTCTGAAGAATGGGACTGAAGAACAACACCACAATTATCTGTGTACTTCATTAGTAGCTTACCATCTTACCAAGACCCTTGTAAGGAAGTTTTACATTGCAATATAAACAGACGCTAGCAATCTCCCCATACAATAAACTTCATTTATACGTTCTAGCTTCTTTCACAAACAGAATTTGTCATTTTTAAGAAAAATGCAGCCCCCACCACATGCTGTAAAAGCGTGATGTTTCTTTGGTATGCTGCTGTATCAGGCTAGTAAATCAGGGAGCTGCTTAAAGCTCCACAGCTTCTGCAGACTGTGGAAAATTCCATCCCACTGTGACAAAATGAGAGGGAAATCAATATTTAATCATCTCCAGTAGCATCCCTTCTATTAATGCTATAGCACCCCCAAACTTACAGGGAATTTAACTGCTTTGCAAAAATTACTTGTTCACCTGGTCTTGTGCTGCAGTGACAAAGTGGGTAGTAAGTCCATACTACATTAGAGGGGCACATCTACAAATCTATTTGGGGGCAGTTTTTCTTCCCTCAACCCCACTTTTCTCCCCCATCCTCACATCCTTTTTGGTAGGACTCTGTGGTAACATTATTCCCAAAAAACAACCTCCCTTAGCAGCTTCTTTAAAACATTTCTGCACGTTGAACTGCCTTCTTGCAGCTTGATTTAGAGAGTATCAAAAATTCAGATCTTACTGCTGCTTTAAACAGATAATACTGGCCTTTATGTTTGAGAATCTCATCAGAGAACCAGCTTTTAAGTGGACTGCGTGAAAATGCAATCTTGTGCCTTCAGCAGCGGGAAGGGATTATCAGATGGCAAAAGCTGGAATTCAACAGTGTATCTCTATTAGTGGTAGGAGAGGAGCTGCTGTGGAGAGGACGCCTTTCTATGCCTAGCTGAACTCTTGGGATGCTCCACACATAGAAGCCTCTGTTCTTGTNAAAAAAAAAAATAAAAAAAAAAAAAAAAAAAAAGAAACTTTGAGAGCAAACCTGTGTCATCCTGCATGCAAACCATCTAATGCTCAGTTTAATTTTATTCACTGGTGTGTTAGCTTTGTATGCTACGGGTTCCCTAGAAGTACAAGCAGATACAGGGAGACCCTGTATCTGACTTGACAAATTTTGTGGTGCCACCATGAGATTATTATTGCAGCATGACAAAGACATGGCCAGTGATGAAAATTGCATGGATGGAAAATTGCAGAGCTCAGTTGTGACTGTCTGTCCACAGAGCTAAAATATAGCTTAAATAACTAGACATTGCATAGATTTTACCCCAGTAGAGATCTTTCATTGAGGCTCTGCCTGACAGGCTACAATATAACCTTGAGACTGAGGATCATATTCTGCTGTCGCTATGGCTTGCTCTCAGAATCCACTGAAGCTGACTCTTCCTTCCTCACAACTCCTACCTTCACCTGCTTGGGTACTATTCACTGCTGAAAAGCCTCTCTTTTCTTTCTTCAAGGAAAAGGCATCCAGTAATTTGTTTACAATAACATCCTATAGCTGTCCCCACTGCTTCCTATTAAACAGCACTACCATAAGCCCAGTACAGCAACACCCTGGCAACCTGGGGCTGAGCAGAGGCAGTTTCACCCCTTCTGGTGTCCACTTGTTCATCCCTTCCATGCCTGAAAAGCCTGCTGGAGAAATCAACCTGCAAGGAGGTAAAAACCCAAACCTGTGGCACTCTTGAGCCATCAAACTAAGAGGCATGCATTGCCTCTTAACACGGGAGATGATACTTACAGGTATGTCTGCTTGAACAAAAGGTTGGTGGGTTTTTCATTGACATGGTAGAGAGGAAATGGATCAAATCCACCAATGAAATCAACTGAAAAAAAATCAAAACTCAAATAAATAAACAAACATGGCCAGAAAGTTGAAAGGAAATGAAAGAAAAAATTGGTGCACGTCATGGCATAACACAAAAATCAGTGAGAGAACAGAAAAGTGATTTTTCAGGTATGGATTGCCTGGTGGAAATCTCTGCCTGTACAGACCTCTTTTCCAGGATCTCCTGGGATGGGCAAGTGTGCCAAGGAGGAGATGCAGCTAGCACAAGACTTAAAGCAGAGAGCTAACAAAAGACTCCAGAAAAACAAGAGGGCCTCCCTCCGCCTCCTTGGGTATTGCCACCGTGCCATGACTTCACATGAGAACAGAGCTGACAAAGCCTCGCCCATTCAGCGATGTGCTGAAAGAAGGAAGCTGGAGAACGGCTCGGGAGTGAATGCCAGCGGAGAAGTTGGCAGCACAGCAATCCCCATGAAGACTATATAGTGAAGTGGGAATTTTCTTGCCCCACTTGTCTTTCCTGCAAGACAGACAACAGCAGCTTTGGAAAACTGCAAATACCTCATTATCTTCAGCTCTGATATTTTTCACGTCCCCTCTGCCAATTCAGTTTCTTTCAATTGTATAGAAATAGGAACAATGCGTCCCTTCTCCAGTATTCACATAAGGGTGATGTAACTAAACAAGGAAAGTTTTAAGTGACAATTCCCCTAGTAACCAGAGAAGAATTTTCCAAGTCTCTCTGAGTTCCCCTGAAATTAAGCCAAGTCTATATTACAGAGCTGGCCAACGTAGCCAGGTCAGCGGGGGTATGATGTGGTGTGATTTGTGACTGACCTAGTAGGCCTTGCAAAAACCTTTAAAATAGATCCAGCTTAGACCACTTTTTGGTGCCAAGTTAGTGCATTTTGTTTGGAAGTGCGAAAGCTATCCGGTCCAAATGCCATTTAAAAATAACAGGAGAATCTTAGTAACTATATAAATGCCTGTTTATTTTTCTTTCCTGAAGGTGGCACTATTATTTTAAATTTTAGCTAAAGAGTTTGGGTATTTTTTAGTGAACAACAGAAAAAATATTTATTAAATATATTGGAAGTGGGGAAAAAAAACCCTCTCAAAATATATTTAGAAGCCCAAGGACAATGTATTCTCACAAATTCCTTCTTGATGGATAGCTTCGTGCTGCTACTGTGATTTTGGAACAACTGTCAGTCAATGGGTGAAATCTGTAGAGGTTCTAAGTTAACTGGGGGGATAATTCCCAGTAGTTCCAGTGAGACTTGACCTTTTCTCGGCCACTTTTGAAAATGTTTGAGTATTTGAAAATCAAGACAGTCTGCAGTTTTAAAAAACAGACACTAACTATATTACCTCAGTTGTGGAACGTCTAAATTAGGAAACCTTAAAGAATTGCAATTCTCAGTAACTTTTTAATACCTTGAACAAACAGAAATCCTATCACCTGAGCACCCAACCATGGAAGCACTCAAAATCCCAGTCACTTAAAAAAATCTTAACTGTGGTTCATTGTTGCAATATATTACAGGGCATTAGCACATGTAAAATATTCTTGCCCACAATTCAGCATTAGTAGATCCCTACTGCTGTGTTTTCTCATGAAAATCACGTTAGCATGAGCTTCCTGATTAATGTGCCTCAGCACTTCTAATTACTTCATGCTGCATATCAAAGCAACATTTAAAGGAAACCACAAATGGAAGAGAAAATTAAAACGCAGCTCAAATTTGTTCAGGTCACTGGAAGGATCTACCACTGTGAGTGTGAAATATTGATGGTTTGTCATTGTTAATTATTCAAGCTGGCATTTTAACTCCAAGCTGGGAAACTGGGAGGGAAAAGGAATTTGTTAGTGGGAAAAAAAACAAACGTATCCTGAAATTAACAGCTCTGTGTTTCTAGATAATGCTTCCTTCCACGTGGTTGCCTCTCCTAACAGATCCCTGCTATAAAAATGAATTCTGTGAAGTTATTACTTTACAATATTCAAAAGGGGCTCAGAACTCAAGCTACTTAGCTAATAGAAGAGCTGTAGGGTAATTTTTAAAATACTACTTATAATGTAGCACTTCCGCTAAGTGCACTGCCAAGCTCTAAACAAATGTTCAATAAAGTCAGTGGAATGAGTTCAGCCACACAGGAAGCAACAGAAAAACATGAGGACAAGTCAGATAAGCAAATGCATCTCATCTCACTCCTATGCAATCAACATTCTTCGCATACGTTCAAATATTCAGTTCAAAGCTGTTGTTTTTCAGCTAAAATCCATGTCAGCTGCTCTTTAAAACAACAAAGCTACTGCACAAACCTAATGAATGTCTTAAAGAAGTGATACTTGGATATAAAAACCTTCGGATCAGATCCTTACCTGGAGTAAACTGGCCTAGACCCATTGATTTCAGTTAGACTTTACTGATTCAAACATGCTGAGAATTCAAACACAGAAAGGCAACACGTTGCCAAAGAAATCAAGACTTCACATTTATTTGAACCCTATGCATCTGTTATTTTGTTTGCAAAATTATTGCTCTCAAAGGGAGTTTTAGAAGGGCAAAGTAATCCAAGACGAGGTTATAAATATCTGGATAGGTCCAACAGACCCAGCCACCATGTGACTCCTCTGAGTCTTTGCTCTTCTCTGACATGTCATGACGCTTAAGATATTTGTATACCAAACATGAGAGAGTCAGCNTAAGATATTTGTATACCAAACATGAGAGAGGCAGTGCCTTCCTCCTCCTTGTAGTTCAGATACAGTACCTCCTCTGCTGTTAAATTAAGTGGTCAGGTTGTTTCTTGGCAAGAAATCTCATGCTCTGCTTCATCCTCGGCTTGTGGCATGTGATACTCAGCAGGTGGCCTACTTGAGTACCGGGCTGTATTCTTTGTTGTAGTTACTCCTAATTACAATGGTATTATTTCAGTGGCATTAAGCTATATAAGCTTGAGAACAGAAGAAGCTGCCCAGTTTCTCTAAAGCCTAGCCTGAGTGAGTAGCCAACACCAAGCTGCTTTTGGGCTGAAAGAGTAGCAGAATTACAGCATTTAACATGTGGGGACATGGGGAAAGAAACCTCACAGTAAACACGGCTGGTCCTTCAAAGGTAGGTAGTGCCATATCACACAGATGGAGAGATGGAAAGAACTCTGATGGCAACTCAGTCCTGATAGACAAACATCTGAGAGAGAAATAAAATTTTATAAAACCTTTGCCAAGGGATCTGTTGACAAATACTTACAGCTGTCTTCTTCTTCTGTAAAAACACTAACAACGTAACAGGCGTAGACAAAGCCCACCAACTGGAAAATAGAGAGAATAAATCATTTTAGCATCAATCTTGCGAGACTGATCAAAATCCACTTGGCGTGACTTCAACAGCCAACATTTACTGTCAACTTGGCAGCATTACGGTAATGGTGGAGCCAAGTCATATTTGCTGTAAGGTAGGGGGTGTAGGTGTAGGCTTATGGGAAGACACTGCTGGGACCATACTCAAAGGTCCAAACTAAAAACTTGCAAGACCCATCCTCACCTCCAGAGGGGCAGCCTGCTGTTACTAGAATGATTGGCAAGAACATGGGCTCATTTTGCTGGCATTGAAAGTACCGGGCTAAGTTTACTCTCTGTAAGAAGGAATGAGGATGCAGAAGAGTCTTTTATGTAACATTTTGGACAGACAACTACGTACAGGCCAGACACACAGACATAAAGGGGTAGTTTTTATTAACACAGGTCCAGGGACAAGAACTCATCAGGTCCGTACTCCTGTCGTAAGGGGTATGCAAGGGAAGAGAAATTACTTTGGTGCAGGAGCTACCAACAAGATGTGAGTAGTTTTTATGCAGCTGAGATACAACCTTACTTAACCATAAAACTGGCAGCAACGTTCAGAGACACTGAAATCTTTAGTAACTTAAGCTCGGAGATCAAAAATTCATTGGCAAGAAATCTCAGTCTTATTCTAGCTCTACAATTTCTAAAGTTCTTTCTGTCTTTGGAGAGTAAACACTCCTGCACGGACACTTCAAGCATTGGGCCTGCAAAGTAAATGGGCCAGAGCACAGTGAGAAACAGACAAGATGATAGCAGTGCTCTTAGTTCACGTGTTGCATAGGTTAGCAGTAAATTGCCACCTCCTGGGAACCAGACAGAAGTAGGGAAGGAGCAATAAAACAATAGGGTGCCTCTCAAATAACAGCCATCCTGGCATGGTGTGGCCCTCATGTCAACCCATTGCTCAGAGCAGTCTTTAGAGCAGAAAACTAGAGTGAACATTAAAAAAGCAATTTAAAGTAGCTTGATGGGTCTGTCCTTGGTAGTTTGTAGAAGCTCTAAAGCATCAGAACTGCCTCATTCAGTTTCAGTAGCAAGTTGTTACTCAGCCTGAATAGAGTAACAAACTTCTGGATTTAAGCATTCTAGATCCAGCAGGGTTTTATTTTGCTTTGCCTTCTTCCCGTTAATCAAATATCCTCTCCATCCTTCATTTTACATCTTTACGTAACACCCCACTTAGCGAGATCTTGGTTGACAGTAACTGCATTAGTAAAGTTATTGTGAGACATAATTGTTTTCCACTGTGAACTCAATTCTTTTGAACAAGAGTTAGAATGTAACATACAGTGACTCACTCTATGGGAAGACAGAATGATGCATGGGAGGGCTTGTAAAGTAGAGTCCATTCATTTTTAATATGACAGAAAAATACATCACACCAGAAAACAAAAGGCAAGATAATGAGATTTCTACTGGGGAGTTACAAGGAATTCATGATTTCTCCAGCCCTCCCCGACAAAACACACCTTGTTGGAAGGAAAAGGAATGCTTTTTTTCAGCATCACTAAACCTTGTATTCCCTTTACAATTTTCTACAATCGTCTGAAAGACAAGCCAGCTCTTGCCTTTCCTCTTGGGTGAGTCTTATGGAAGCATGTCCCAGTGGAGGAGAGGTAGCTCTATGGACTCATTCATTACCCTGCTGTGCACTTTTGAAACCGGGGCTACTTCATACTAAGCTTCTATGAGCTACAGAGGACTTCATGCAGAAAAAAAAAATAAAAAAATCCCTCTGGGCATGATGGTAACCGCAAAGCCACATGCAATGGCCAATCTAACTTTACCTGCTGACTGTAAGTAGAACTGTTGCTTTNCCCCCCCCCCCCCCCCCAAAAAAAATCAGAATAAGCAGAGATTTTTCTTCTCTTCTATTGCTTGTACTGTACTAACTTAAAACCTGGGGATTTATGGATTTATAAAACCTGGGGACTCTGGAGACATTCCAAACCCACCTGGACGCCGTCCTGTGCAACCTGCTGTAGGTGAACCTGCTCTGGCAGGGGGGGTCGGACCAGATGATCTCCAGAGGTCCCTTCCAACCCTGACAGTTCTGTGATTCTGTGATTTATTTTGGTTTTTTTTCTTTTTTCCTTTCTGAAGTTTGGGGCAGTTTTTTGGGGCAGTTTCGGGCAGGTTGGGTGGCGGGGCGGGAGGGCTGCGGCCCCGCCCCAGGAGCTGGCCGTGGTGCTGACGCAGCCCCCGAGGCTGCTCCGCGCTGCCTGGCGGCACGCGTAGGCTGGGCTGCGAAATCAGCAATTAGCCCTCATCAGGCGGGCTGTGGTAGCTAACGACGTCAACGCTTATAGATGCTCTTGGAAAAAGAGTGCTTCAGCTTAAAGCCGCCCCAGCATTCAGTGAGATGTCTAACACCCGCCTGCACGCTCTGGTCTCCAACCTAAGTGCGTTTGCTCTCACCCTAGGATTAAGTTAGGGGTGTGGTTACACACATTCTTTGTGTTTCCTCTAGCATTTCTACAGTTTGAAGATCTAGCCTTTTACATTTTGTAGGATGTAAGGTCAAACCATGCAATTTATGTACTCACGAACATCCAAGCAGGAAAGATACATCTTGAATGTGTGCCCTGATTCCAAAGGAACTCTAGGAAGGTTTTCTTTTTCCCCAGACTTTCCATCAAGCCTCAGAGCAGGAACTTTAGGTTAATAGCCATGTAAAGTGGCAGCCCTGAATCCATTCACTATTATTATACTCTATAACATGTACATAAAAACCTTACATGATATCTGTGTCAGGGAATTCCTGATAGTATTAATAACGAAAAAGACTTATCTGTCCAGTTCACGGGCAGAGTGCGTGAAAGATTATCAGCTATACTGTCACAGGGAACCCATGAAACCTCTGAAAATTGTTCACGGTTCAGAAGCACCAAGCAAGCAGTAAGATTGACTTGGGAAGTTTGTTTTGCATGGAAATTAATGCCTCATAACTCTCAACCATCATTCTTCTCACCCTGTACATTTTTCCTTTTACGATTAAGGTGACCTTTTGCATTCAGAAAAACAAACCAACTAGCCAAAAGCGAGTGAATTAAGGGAACTTCCCTAAATCTCTAATTCCAGCTCCATTGGATTGGAGGGTTTTCTTTTTTATTTCTTCTGGCTTTGTATCAAAAATTAGCTGCTGTGTTCAAAGTTTACTGTTCATTGACTTTATAATTCCTTCCTTCTTTACATGAGTTTCATCAATAAAAATGTGTTTATTTTACGGCATATTTTATTCAAATAAGTTTTGCTAGTCTCACGACCTGGCCAGAACAGGACAGTTTCAGTGGCAAGGAAAGAAGAGACATACAACACAAAGATGAATTGCATTTTTATATGGGCTAAACTATAAGTACATGTATCACCTCAGGGATTAAATGAACTCCTGGGATGCCCCATGTCTTCTGCATGAATTATGAATGAAATATAGTAACAGAGGAGAAATGCCACTCCTATTGTCCAGTCCT
>RSEF01000020.1:8084212-8102478 GCA_003993805.1 Himantopus leucocephalus
GGAGGAGAGAGACAACATTTACCTAAATCCTATTTTATCTTATCGTTCCCTCCTGTGCCTCCCCATCTGACCCTTTGTGGTGTTTTGCAGATGCACAGAGAATACTGTTGTGTGCCTTTGGGAAGAAGCAAAGGAGAAAACACTCCCAGAGACAGACTCATGCATACCAGCGTGACCTCTTAGCTCAGGGCCGTGTGCCTAAGTTAGTAAGCCGCCGCGAAACAAACTCGGGACCATTTGTTGGCTGAACCTCTCTCATGGGCCACAGGGGCTCCTGCCAGCTCAGGCATTTAGGAAGGATGCTAACAGTGACGTACTTCTGCACTTTAAAAATCTGAGATGTTCTGACTTCAAAGTCTGTCAATTGTGTCACCGAAGTCAGGAACAGCACCAGCTCAGCAGCATCAATCCCGTTCCAGCTAACGGCCCTTTATAAAAAGGGCAACAGGCTCTATTCTTCTGGATGCATTGGTTTGCCTTGCTCATGCGTCGAAGCAACTCTCAGACAGCTTAATGCAGATCATTTTCCCTGAAGGAGAACTAACCAAATATTAACAGCCAGCACACGCGCCAGGGAGTCCATCCAACTCAGGAAACAGGAGCTTCTCTGTCTGCCTCTTTTTTTGTAACACAACGAGAAAGGAGTCAGGGTTGTCTCCCCCCCGTCCCAGTTCACTGGGTCACACGGATCATCCCCACTAATAGGAAATGCAGAATCAAGACAGTGGAAAGTTGTATCAAAAATGTGCAGAGAAGTACCTGGCACTCCAGCAGCTTGGAATTTCTCTATTTGTTTTCCTTTAACATTTAATCAGGGCAAGTTACCATTCTTTTTTAAGCCAAAAACGAAAGGTGAAATGTAAGCATTTCACCAGTCCACATCCATTTGTACTTAAAGCCATTAAGCACCAAGCAACAAGCCAAGAAAGGTTAGAAAGGTGCGGGCTGCTAACTCTAACGCAGCTGCAAAATGCAAGAGTACCAACGAAGTAAGGGGGACAACGGACATTTTGTTTCAGTTAATTTCACAGACAAGTGAGAAACAATTAACAGTGAACGTTAAGGACACTGAATTACTGCAGAGTATTTTAAAAGCCTATGGAAGACTCTGATGAGGAAAGAGTTGATGGAAACATTTAGTGCATGTCTTTGGTGTCAGCAGAAAGAAAACGTTGTTTTCTGCTTCCTTAATCTTTATTTCATTTTGTGGAGATAAGGCTCTTCTCCCGTTTATTTCTTCACAACAAATGTGCACGTGTGCTGCCCCACCCATCACTAAGTCATGTGTAATAAGAGAAATCCTTCTTCAGAGGGGTCTCTGTCCTTATCAAAACATGAATTTCCACACCCCAACAGGGATACAGAATGACTTGTTACTGTACGCTTGCATGCGATGATTACTTCAGGTGTTAGGTTGCCGGTATCCATTTCCAATTCTTTCGAGCAATACTCTTCATAAAAGAGAACAGGAGAACAAACAAACAAGCCATTTACAGAGGCTTTTGCAATCAGATGATATAAAATGGGGTGGAAAATATGGGCCAGCCTCTGCGCCTGGAAAAAACCCCAAACAGCATCTCCTCAGCAATTGCTACCCCGTGGCAGTCTCAGCGACGTACTCACCGCAATCAGGATCTGGAAGGAGCTGTGCATGACCTCGATGTACCGATACTCCAGGGCACAGCCGATCACGGAGATGTAGGAATGGCTATCCAGCCCTTTGATGCCAGACATTGAAGCCTCCTTCCTTACGCAGCCAGGACCATTTTCACTCCACCATGATTGGTGCCGGGAGATGTTGAACGTCAAGAGTTCACTGTCCTAAAGAGAAAAGTTTCAGAGATCTCCATTTGTTGTAAGAATGTCTGACGTGCTGTCAGATGGAGGTCGTATTAAATCAATGGAAAACCTAAAGTTTCTAAGATGCCCACCCTCAAGAAATGCTAGCACAGATCAAAATACATTTGCTTTATAGTCCTTATTAAAAAGTATTTCACAGGCAGGCTTGTGTGGTGGGAACCATTTCTGAGGCAGTCCCGCAGCACTCCAGCAAAGCTATTTCACCACCAAGTAGCACATTTCAGAAGCTGGTCCGAGCAGCTTCTAAAGGAGAAAGATGGTTTCTAGGCTGCAGACCCAAGAACACTTTGCTAGCAGTTCCTGCACCCAGAAAAGAGCCCTCAAGTTTTGGGTTTGGGAGATTAACCTTGCAAATCTAGAAGAAGTAGTTAAACAAGGCAGCGCTAAGCATCCTGTCACAGAACCATGTGTTATGGGTATGCTCTTCNGGTTCCTGCACCCAGGAAAGAACCCTCATGTTTTGGGTTTGGGAGATTAACCTTGCAAATCTAGAAGAAGTTAAACAAGGCAGCGCTAAGCATCCTGTCACAGAACCATGTGTTATGGGTATGCTCTTCCCAGCACAGAGAACTGAGAAATACGAACTTCATAACCCCAAAGTGAGTTTCAAAACCCAACAGACCTTCCTCTGTTCCTAGCTTTTAACACATCTAACGAGTTCCCTTACCATTTCTGTCCGATTTCCTTCCATGCTCTTCACATATGGTACATCTATGTTTTCTGTTGACCTTACACACTGTCAGCCTCGGGTCAGATTACCCAGCCGAGCTGACCTCAGGGTGATGATTGCAGCTTCTTGCAAACACTTCCCCAGCAATTCCTTATCAGCTCTACCCCAAGAGAGGCTTTTTGTTTTTCTCTTCTCCTCTTTGCTAGTTCAGTAACGTAAACCATGCCATCGTGGGGTTATGCAGTGGAACACCACACAGGTAACGCAGGAATTTGGTATGCAACTGGGAGCTCATTTAAAAATGACAACACTTTCCTCACATTTGAGAAAAGAGTGGTCCTCACTGCAGTACCCAGGAGAGCTTTGGGATTTTGAGCAAAACTCTCCCTGCAGATGGTAAAAGATAAACTCAGAACTGGCTGAACAGATCAGCTGCATCGCTTCACAGACGAGTGCTAAGTGCTGGGTGCCCCAGCAGCCCCCTCAGGTCACTTTGATGTGGAATCAACTCCTTTTGACTACAAAACGGGGCAAGGGATTGGAAGTTTTATTCTGAAGGCTACATTATAAAATGGATCGCACAGAGAATCTATGTGTCTCTACAGGCTAGAAATAGGTACTGGATATATACACACACCCCCCCCTAACCATTACTAGAAGTTTTAGCTCCTATCCATTTACTACTTCACACTGTTCATGCCAGGGTCCTGCAGAGTCCCTGCAGGAAAGAGCGGCAGAACAGCAGCAGAGCTTGGGGTATTTATGCTTCCTAACACGGGAAACCTCACACGGCAGCTCCTTTGCCTCAGCTCTCTGTGGAATCAAGAGAGAAAACCAGATTCAGAGCGGCTAATCCAGGCTCCTGCTCTGAATTACCCTCTGGAGAGAGGGCTCGTCTCCGCTGCCAATAGAAGGAGCCCAGCCAGGTAGTCCTGCAGATACCCTTCTCTGTATCTGTGTTTGCGTCCAGGGGCAAACTTGAGTTACAAGGGCAGAACGTTTAAATGCCAGCCAGAAAACCTGTGAATAGAAACCAACTGTTCCGCTATGCGCATTGTGTAGGTACCCTCCACTCCACCACAGATACTCCAAAACAGTTTGCAGAGCTGTTATTAAAATATGCTGCAGGAAGCACATGTTAAGAAATGTGGACAATTAAGTGAGAAGACAGCTGCCAAACTCCTGACATAATCACCACAACAGATGGGATGTGTTTTACAGTAGATGGAGGAGGGCACAGAGATGAAGTGTGGCACCAGTGCAAAAGCAGCCTGAATAGCAAAGACAATAGGGAAAACTCTATTAACAGTTGGGAGTTTGAAGGGAGCTGTCTGCATTTTAAAGGCTATAGGGAATAATTATAAGATTGGCAGCTACAGGATAATGCACACAGTGCAAGGTGCTGTGCTATCTTCATTTCTAGAGACAGTTTTCTCTTCCAGCTTCTCACAATTTTGGCACGAGCGTCTTTGGCTTGCTCCCTCTGCTGGGCATTGCTCTTCAGTGGCCCACAAACATCTCACACGTCCAGCAAATCGCATCTTTTCTGCAAAGCTCGTTCTTTCTCTCCTAAGTTTGCATGTTCTGAGACACACGGATCTTCCCCAGCAAAAGCTTTTCCTCCTGGAGGCAGCCAGCCCTCCAAGCTCCTGTGCTCTTCTCCCTCTCACAAGACACTCGCCCCTTGGATTAGGGAAGGAAAGAATCATATTTCTCAAAAAAAAAAAAAAAAAAAAAAAANCTCAATTCCTGTTTCTTTGCCTGGGGCTTCCCCCAATTAGCACAGAAACAAAGCTGTTCCACAGGGCACCACAGGATCTACTCTTAACCTCAGTCCCCAGGGCTTCCCTCTCCCAGCTCGCAGATGGTGCCTTCCCAAACCTTCTGCCTCACTGATGCAAAGAGCCCCTTCAGTGCCCACTCTGCTCCTTACAGAGGGTCTATGTGTATTTGGCAAAGCAAGAAACAGGCTGCTTTCCTTCTTGAGTCTCCCTTTTGTCAGTCCTCATAGAATCGGCTCTGGCTTAACTTCGCTGCAGAAGCTGAACTTGCTTGTGAATTAAGCCTGAAAAAGCAGAACAGGTGCTGGGCTGGAGGTAGGCAGGTGGAGGAACAGTAGGTCCTAAGCAGAACTTACTGCTTTTTGCCTACAATTGCACTCCAACTCTGCAAAAAAAAAAAAAAAAAAAAANCCAGTTAAGAACAGATTGGAAAAACCGAGCACATTTGGATCCTAAAAGCACCACAAGGACTCACACACATGAGCCATCCCTCTCACAGATGTAGAATGAATACTGATTGCACGCTGGGAGTGTGGATGCCCTCACGTTCACAGAGACACCTTTCTGAACAAGCATCCGTCTGGAGCACTGCGGGGCACGAGGGCAGCGTGAACGAAAGGGTCTCAACCTCCAAAGCAATGCTGTTCCTTTGCTTGCGTCCCTGGCTGGATGTCCCTGGGGGATACCTGTGCTGATGGGGCACAATAAAAGAGCATTGAAGAAAATCCCTTAATTGACCTCCAGTTACTCAGCGCTTGCTGGGAGACTGGGAAAACAATCCCAGGATGACTCCTGGGGTTTGCCAGCTTCATGTGTGAGGAGATGGTTGAAGACAAGTAGAACTACGTAATAGGAAGAGCACACTAAAATCAGGAGAAAAGAACCAGTTGCAAGCAAGTTTAGGGAACAGCTGTTTCCCAAAACCTTTCTGCAACGCGTTTGAAGTCTAAACACACTGAAATACTCCCCAAAAGTGGTTGTGCAGGTTGGAAGATGTTAATCAGCCCCAGGAGCGAGCAAGCCCTGCTGTAGCGAGAGCGTGATCCGCGTGTAACCACACTCCCCCTGGTTTCGTGACAGGCTGCTATTTGAAGGGCTATTGCTTCCTCTCTAACCTTCAGCCTCAAGAGAAATACGAGCGCAGAGTGATATGAGCTCCTTCTCGGGAGCATGTTGAAGGCCAGCCAAAAAAAAAAAAATCACATATCACTGGGAACTGTTGTAGCACCTGGTTGCCATCCGTTTGCCATCAGTGTGAGAAAGACAAGAGCAGCACTAAAACTGTAGTACCTACGCTTTACAGAGGCCGTTTTCCTTTCCCAACCTCATCCCACTGTGTCCCACAGGGAAACTCACACCTACCTCTGACACCCACAGAGCCGGCGGTGTTCCTTTTCTAAAAGAGTTTTCTGAAAGCTGTTCTGAAATTATTTTCTAAGGGACAGTATCAGAGATGGTTTTATTTCTTGTTGTTAACAGCCTTCTGAACTGCCTCCCTGCAAATTTTCGTAATTATCAGGCAAGCCAGCACTATGACGGCTCCGGAAACAAGTTGAACCCTGTATGGGAGCGCCCAGAGCTTGACAGCAGAATAATTTTAAATCTTTTCAGTTGGAAACATTCCTTATGAAAATAGGAAATAAAATGTTTATGTTTTAGTCATGTGTGCTGAATAGCTGTATCACCCTGAGACAACAGAGAAGCACGTCCGTTGTCTCTCAGCAGGCATGTTCACAATGCCACAGCATTTAAAGGCCAAGTCCCAGGCTTCCAGTTTCTAAATTTAGATGAAGTTGAGGGACAGCTGTAATTACGCGTGCATTTATCCATCCTCCTCACAGTATTTTTCCAGGTACAAAGTCATCCCAAGATGCCGTGCAGATTCTCTGGAATACAAATAACCCCTCATCTGACTAATAGGGGCTGCTTCCGTTTCAAGAGGAGATTTAGACCACCACCACAGCTCTGGATTCAGATCAAAGTACTCGGTACACAAGAGAGAATATAAAGAAAGGGTAAAAAAAAAAAAGTTCCAAGATGAATAATTCCAGGGGGGAAAGACAAAGGAATACATTAAAATACACAACAGCAATTCCTCAAACCTCTCTGAATGTTTCTCAAGTACATGATGAAGAGTCAATCAGCATGGCAGCTGGACAGACAGATGCTCATATGTCTTACCAGCAGGATTTTAATAATTAACTCAGACTGGGGGGTTGCAGGAGGGGCTGTGTTTCACACTCAAGTAGACAGGGAGAAGCTTAACATGTTATTTCAAGCACAGCCTCGAAACTTCAGAGATTGCTCCCAACAATCCACCTAACCAAATGGCCAGATGGACAGAGAGAGAAGAGGGAGATGGAACAGAAACAGACCAGAGGAGGAGGAACAGCAATCTGGAAATTCAGCTGTCAGCCCCACCGCAGAGCAGCGGTACAGCACCTTCGGAGAGGCTGCATTTCCCCCAGATGCTGCAAGTGCGCTCCGAACTGTGAGCGGAGCAAGTCAGCAAGGCAACGCTGCCAAAAGCCGCTCGGAGGCACACCACCAGCTCACTGCCAGTGCCGAGAGGCAACCCTTCAAATCCAGATTGCTGTATCTCTTGCCTGCTCATTGGCAAAGCGCTCACAGGGAAGCTGGCATAGGCGATGCGCTCAGGGAGGCCCTTGCAGCAACAAGGGAAGTGCTTTCTTAGACACTTATGCTGATCCATTTGTGTCTGGCCACCTAATGAAGTTCTGCTGTGCCATATTTCACACTCTTATCACTACTAAGAAAAGATTGCAAGATTAAAAAAAAAAAAATATTACAGGATAGAAGTGTAGAAACCAGGCCAGTTTAGCTCTTCCAAGAAGTAGAGAATAGATTCACAGAGCAGGAAAGAGCATTTTCCTTTTGGAAAAAAAGATAATTCAGGGTAGTTATAACTAGTGGTTAAGAGGTAGATGGTTAGTAAGTAGTTATAACTACCCTAAGCAGGGCTGGCCAGAACAGCCATTCTCAGGGTTTCCATGGCCAGGAGAGAGCAAGCACTGCTGGAGGAAGAGCACTTTAGGAAACGATGTGAAAGACGGGAGGAAAAAGAGAGTGAGAAGTGGTGGGCAGACAGCCCAAAGGAGGAAAGAGCCCGTGGAGAAGCGATTGCTTGGTGAAGGAAAGCGAATAGTCAGCCCTCAAACTGCAGTTCAACAACCATGCACCTACCAGCCCATATTCTACTGATGACAGAGTTTATAACTAAGAGACAGCATCTAAACCCCTTTGCCAAATTGCTTTTGGGCTGACATGGGACCTGACCTCGCAGACCCCGCGTGCGCAGTGCCCCTGGTTTCTGTTCTTTAGATCAGCCGGGCACAACAAGTGTCCGTGCTCACCGCAGCCCTGTACCGCACAGCACTTCCCTGCTCGCAGCCCGCGCTCCCTCACCACTGTGAAATCAGATCTAAGCACCAGAGCACACAGAATTATTTGCAATAACTGCACATAACCATTTCCTCATTTTTTTTTTTTTTTATTTTTTCAGGATTTCCTAAGCTTGTTACAGCAGAAACATTTGGATTCTTTCCCCTCTTTTTCACCCCACCTGAGTTACCACCTGTCTCAGCTGCACTGGGCTGTCATTACCAGCCACCAAGTTAACAAACTCCATTCTTTCTAGCTCACTGCCCTTTCTGCGTTTTGTCATTATGAATTAGCTAGCTGCTGACAGAGATCTCCCTGGCAGGCTGCCCTTGTCGGGAAGGGAGAGGGGCGAGCGTGGCGCTGGCAGGAACGCTACTCTCCGGTTCCCCCAGCTCTCTCCCACAGGCTCACCGGGAATCACAGAGGAAACAGCACCTGAAGACCTTCCTCAGAGCTACCAGCCCCTTAAGGGACTTGCACAGGAACAGCCCTGTCTCAAACGCTCCCCAGCACATTCGTGCTTAGTCTAGTAGTTAAGGACTTAGTGTTTACCTGACTGGCTCCATCAGCCTCACTCCACCAAAGCTCTTCTTCTAATATTTGCAGTCTACCTGCTTACTGCCAGGCTAATTACAAGCTTTGACTTTGACTTCTTATTGGGAACTAAAGGACAGCATCCTCCCAAGGCCCCTGAGGGCACACAGAGGTACCCGCCCCTCTGCAACACCGCTGTAGACCCCCTGGCTGATTCTGCCCTGCCCTTGTCCCCTCCAAGAGCCTGTCCGACTCTTGCTCATCCAAGCCCAGGTGTCCTTCTGGGATCTGATCCCAAGGCCGAGATCAGTAAGACTCGGCAGATGTCAACTGGCTTTGGATCAGGGTCCTAGAGATGCAGCAGGAGAGCGATACTACTCGAGTCCCGCCTGCAGCGCACCACACCGTCCTACGGAAACCTTAACTCCTGTTTCAAGTACATCTTTTGTTCTCACATGGAAAGGAGGTTTTGTTTTACTATTGCAAAGACCCAAATAACTTCAGTTAAAGGGGAGAAGGCAGACAGAAAGCAGCAGCATCAGTTTTTCTTACAAGACCACTTTTTTAAAGGAAATTAACTCATTAAGAACAGAGGCAAAGCTGTAAAGGATTTTACTGTCAAATGAGCACAAATACTCTGTTGTTTTTGCCAGTTGCCATCAAACTTAGTTTGCATGAATTTCTCATTGCAGCTCTAGAGTTGATAACAACTTATAGCACAGCCCAATTCCATAAAAAAAAAAGTCCCCAATCACAAGTGTCACCCTGTGGGCTAAATAAAGGTTCTCCGTGCGCTGGCTTTGCTAAAACGAGCCATGGCACAGAGCAAGGTTACGAGATGAAGCTCCTCTGTAGCGGAGCAAGTGGGGTTTGCCGTGCTGTTCGAATTGCAGAACAACAGCCCGATGCGTTGCAGGGTGGGTTGGGATTAGTAAACACAAGTAATCAGCTGGCTGGAAGCAAACGCTGGCTGTCAGAGAAGCTCCCGGAGCAGTTCATCAAGCCAATATTTCCTCTGCAGAAGGGAGCGTTTAAATAGTTACATACAATTCTTTTTTTAGTTGGTCACAGCCAAAACCAAGATCATCTCAGGCTGAGCTTTCAGACCATGAGCAATCACTGTTTTGGGCAAGAACTCTCTCACAGCGCCTGTGGATAATTGAGAGGGGAATAATTGAGGAATTAGGAAGTTACATTTTCTTATCTGCAAAGGATTTGTGCTGTCACTCATGACTTGCTGTAGGCCTGATAACGAAAACACACTGCAGTTCTAATTATGACTGCAACTTAGATGTATGACCTGGGACTTTAGGCCAGATGTAGAGCGCTCCGAAATGAACCTGTATCCTGTAATCGCTCAGAGTCTGCTAAGCCACAGCCACACTTAGTAATTCATTGCTACAGCTCAGGCTTAATTTAGGGCCTGCCTCCCATTTTTATTTCTTCTGACTCACCCCTCATTAAGCAGACAGCCATACTTGGCTTATCTAGCCTTCAAAGAGCTTCGTGTATTAACCCACGATACCCCTGGCCGAGAGCCATGAATGACTACCGCTGTATTTAAGAAGGAAGAATTAAGACAGGGAAGCCACATCACCTCTGAGGCCGCATCCAGAGGAGATGCGTCAGCCTCCCCAGCATCACCCCTCCGGTTTGTTGTCTGTTCGGCAGAGAGAGGAGCCTCTCCTGAACACTGCACCGGGACATATTTTGCCTGGAGCAGCAACAACCAGGTACCCACCCCTGTTGCTGAAGCACACTAGGTCTTCAGCAGGACTGGGAGGCAAAAAGATGTCAAGAGCTGGTCAGGTATGGAGTTACAGCAAAGTCCTTGGTCCAAGCCAGCCCAGCCAGACTGGGTCCTTGCTGCAGCTGGGACAGGCTAGCAGAGAGAGCACGCTTACTGCTGCACGAGGGCCTTCCCTCCGAGCCACACACCTTCTTCCCAAGGTGTTATCAGATCACAAGCGGATCAGCTGTAATCCAGTTAGCTCACAGCCTTCCTCAGCCACCTCTGCATCATGGCTGAGATTTAGCCCTCACACCCCATCTCCCCTCAGGGTGGCCCTGCTGCCAGGCTTGCTCTCACCTTTAAAACCCAAATACACTCTGAGGGCAGGGCTTATTCCAGCCACCACCTGCACTGACCAACAAAGGGCTCCAGAAATCAGGATTAGCTTCCCATTTCTACCATACAACCAGCCGTGCTCCTCCGTCCCCTAGTAAGGCAGCCCTCTCCCCATGCATAAAGGTGAGACCTGCTCCCAGGCAGCCCCCTGCCGCCCACCTCTGCCACCCCCTCCCTCATCTCACAGCAGCGCTCCATCCCCTTTGATGCAAAACCTGGGCACTTACCCAGCTGTCTGCTCCTACTTACCTTTGAGAGCCCTCCCACTTCTAAGTAAAAGCAGATGATGAAGATGTTCCAGGTGACCCAAATTGCAGTCCAGATGGCATACTAGAAGGGAATGGCAGGGAGAGAAAGGAGCAATAAAAGTTAGGAAGTCACTGGAATTAGTTCATATACATGTGATGCAGCTGCGGGCAGTTAACTGCCCTGAGTCAGCACTGCAATCGTTATCTCTTCCTCTATTTGTTTCCCACGTGCAGATGGTCCCTTGCCTGATCAGAGACACGGGGGCAGAGGTTTGGAGGGAGCGGAAGAGCTTCTGCCGTGCCTTTGTCCAGCATTTACTTCTCCCTTTCTGTTGTGTAGTATCTCGGTGTTACTTTGGTGCCAGTAATAATTATCTGATATCTTCCAAATTTGCAGTAAGTACAGCAAAAGTGCAGCACACGGAACGACGGGTTCCTAAGCACAGCACCTCCTCCTGAAATTGTTTACAACGCTCATGCCTGATTCCCCAAGGGCTTTCCTCAGTTCCTCATCACTTGCCATATCCCACCAGAGCAAAAGCTGCAAAAGGCTTCGAATGGCTCTGAACAGCACGGATGTTACTTACCACCACTATGTAGCGAGGTCTATATTGAATAGTGCCAAAGAGGCCGAGGATAACGATGATGATGTGGAGGAAGTTGGCGAGGATAGGGGCCCACTGGTACCCCAGGAAATCAAACACTTGCCTCTCTAATGCAGCAAGCTGGAAGGGAGAAGGGAAAGGAGAGTTACGGCTTCTGGGCTCGTGATGTTTATTCTCAAGGTTTTGTCAAGCTCCCCGAGCAAATCACTGCAGCAGCTGAAGATGTTACTCCATTCCCAAAGCAATTTACTGCCTATGAACCAGGTCAGTAGGACAGAACATGTGTTTACACACTCCTGCTTCCACTTTGTACTCATCCCATCTCCTCCGATGGCTAAGCGAATGCAGACCAGTGAGCCCCAGTGCCTGTGTGGGGAGATATCTGCTGTCCCATGCACTTTGCAATGGGGAGGGGGCCCTGGCAGAGGGCAGAGGTGAGTGGCGGGACAGTAACATCTTAAATAGCTGCAGCAGGACTTTCAGAAACTCATTTGTCAGAGCCTTCAGCATCACTCCATCATTCCTGACACCTCTCATGTTTCTGCTCTCCAGCACACATCCATCAAAGTGAGAGAGAGGAGGAAACTCTCTCCTCCACCTTAACCCCGCAGAAAATGCTGCCACCCAGCAAACAAATTCTGCAAACCCATCGGTTTTCCTGGCGGAGAGGCTGTGTTCCTCTCCCGTGCTAATAACATGGTTCAAGGCTAGTACTATGTTCTCGAAATAAAACTCCATTACTGCTGAAGAGCTGGGCATGCTTTTCCAATCATATTTGCATAAAGATGAGCTTTTTATCTGTAGCCATCATCTGTGTATCAGGCAACGACTGGTAACCCGGATCTGAACGGCTGAGTTACGCGTGCAGCTGACAGAGCACAGTGAACATGCAGTTGCATGCTGGCCTCGACATCCCCACAGCCCTTAAATATTATGTCTATAGGTGAAACAGTGAGTGGAGGGGGCAAAACGGTTGCTGCAGGTTTTCCCCCACCTCCCGGCCTCACGCAGAGAGATCTTCTCTTTGCTGGTCTTCGCTAACGCAGTGCCACCAACCTCCCCCCATTGACCAGCGACTTTGCTAGTGCTAAAGCACAGCAGGAGATTTCCCTCTCAGGGTAAGATTTCAAAGTCTGTTTAATTATCGTAGCGGTATGCTGGGATTGCATTGTTGCGTTTCATATTTATTTTCACTTAAATAAATAATTACGATTTACCATTGATAGGTAATATTAATTTAACTACCAATTAGACATTAACCATGGGCGATCCTAGTCCACTGTGTGTAAGCAGCTACGCGACATCTTTTCCCGGCTTGGCTTTTAGGCGGCAGCTGGGGACCAACCACTGGAGCATCTGTAATGGCTTAAAGCATTTCAGGATGTGAGTGGTTGCAGGTCCCAGTTAAGCCGCTCGATGAGGGAGGCCACATCTATCAAATGACCGTTTTTCCTCCTTCTTCCTGCATCAGTGGGGAAATCACCTTCACACCTCCCTTGGGCTAGGAAGGTGGTGTAATTCTCAGCACTACCTTGGAAATTCAACAAAAACCTGTATTTCAAAGAAATCTATAGCAGCCCTGGCTAAGGGAGATCAACCAGCGTGGTGGTAAGCAGCTTTCCCTCGCTGACATCTCTCTTCACTGGCAAAGGGGCACAGAGAGAGTCGGGAGGGAATAGAGGCAGTCTCCAAAACTGTCTCTTCCGCAAAATAATTAGTCTTCCCTTTGAAGCAAAGCACGCTACCCCATTGCGATCAAAGCAAACCTCCTGGGAGATGCTGTGAGATGTGCCCCACGGCCACGCGTGGGGCTGCAGGGCTGGAACGGGGCAAGTGCTGCTCATTTCACCCTTCAGCCTGCTCTCCCCCCGAGCACGGCAGATTTTCTGTATCTCGTCAGAAACAGCAGTAATAGGTTAAACGCTTAATCTTTCAGGAGGGGATTAACGCACATACCTTAACGATATTTGGAAATTTTGCATCCTGACTGGCTGGCAATGTGTCACTTGACTGTGACCACTTCATCCAATCAGGCATTTAATTGGCTTTGTGCGTTACATTAACGCGGGAGTGTGTGTGGCACAGAGCATCAATTAGCCGAGGGGACACAATGGGGGTGTGTTCCGCAGAGATAACGCCCTGCTCAGCTTCGCCTCTTGCCTTCAGGCCCTGAAAAGGGGGATAAAGGCAGATCCTTCCCACCCATGCCTTCTGCCTCGAGTTTTCCCACTCCAGAATCAGGGAATCCATGTCTGGAAAACTGTTTTCTTCTCACAAATAAACATTTGCCATTGGGGCTGTATAAAAGGGGAAGGAAAGCTTGTCCTTCCACAGCTTCGTGATGTTTCCTGGCTTGTTTGGACCAGGGAAAACATTAGTCTGTGAAGTGAGAGGTACCCAACTGTCCTGGAGATGGATCTGCCAGTCTGCACTGACTTTAGATTGCTGCACAGCTCCTAGAGAGTCTCCGGTCCCTGGTCATACTGGGTTTTTCCCCATGATCCCAGAACCACACAATGGTAGGGGTTGGAAGGGACCATCATACTTCCTTCTTCCTCACTGCAATTGCCCTAGTCTCCAGGTTGTTTCTCTTCTGATTTACATTCCTCTGCCATTTTCTCTGCATTTTTTTTATGGTTTTGTGTCCCTGGGAGCTGCAGGCGTAACTCGGCTCGTATGGAGATCGGCTGTGCCTGTCTGCTGGTTCAGCTAAAGGGATCGTGAGCCGTGTGATGTTCCAGCTCAGGCAAGCTGTTACTTCATTTATAAAAATAAAAGCAATTTTCTGTAAGATGTGTGTTGGAGACAAGTGCAAATGCTGCTGACGAAAGTCTAACACCGTATTACTGACACGCAGGTAGTGAGTCTGTGCTGCAATCCAGCCATCAGAAAGGCAGCCTGAAGTTACCTTGGGCTTGTCCCTGTTCCCCTGGGAACCTAGCATAATTAAGGAAATATTTGCTAAAACCAAACAGATAAACAAGCATTTCACTCCTTGCACTACAGGTCTGCGTGCAAAGCTTACCCCTTAAATGCTGCTGAGATTTGCAGGTAAACGGGGCTGATGTTAGCGCTAAACTGGTCCTGATTTGGGGTTGGGATGTGAAGAATGTGGTGGGACCCTTCAGCCCCGATTCCTTCAGTCTGGCTCAGACACGGCAGGGTCAGGGTTTGCCCCTGCCTACGGGTACTGATATATCTGCACCCTCGTATTGAACCTCTCTTGCATCCCTCGTGTTGAGCAGAGGAAACGCCATCTTTCTCTGCTGCTGCCAAGTTTCTGCAGAGTAATATCCTTGCTGTAGCGTTCTTTACGATGATTCACAGCATTCTATTGAGAAAGCCTATTATATTCCAGAGATATTGGTTGTAAAGAGAAATTTCGCAGATTGTGGCACAGGTTTCAACCCATTCAAAGCTGACAGAACCTTTCCATCAGGGAGGACAAATTTTTCTTCTTTATGACTATTCTTATTAAAACCAGGATTCCTTCTGCTCCTTTTGCTTCTCTAGCCTGTAGAACATTTTTACCTTTCATTCTTTAAATTAAATGATTTGTTGCGGTACTAAAATCCGAATAGTTGTGGCCGACTTTTCTCTCCTGAAATAAACCACATTTCTGCTGATCTGAGTGAAACTGGAATAGCAAATAACCACGTGAAGCAATTGTTAGCCAGGCAAACAAAACGAGCCAAAGCTCTCTGTTGGGCCATCGTTCATTTATACGGCCGGGAAAGATAAAAAAGGCAGAGAAGACGTTCTGCAGTTTACAGAGGGTCCTATCACATAGCTCACAGCCACTGCGCAGAGAAAGGCTTTGTAAGCCAACACCACGGGACACGCTCAAGGTCTTTACACCATTAAAACTTCAGCAGAGAGGGAAGCTGCACCTGAGCTGGAGGGGAGCGTTGCCTGATGGAGCCCACTGCAGAATAGGAAAATGGTCTTAGAAAACATCTCAAAATATGGAACAGTTTCTTGTTGGGGGGTTCAAACCATTCCAGTTGCGTTTCCGATGGCTCTAGCAGGACGGCGTCACTGGCAAATGTCGATGCCAGCGGGACACTCTGAGCTGATTCAACATGGGCTGGGGGGTGCTTGCTTAAATTCTGGTCCCTCGAATCTTTCCTATGCCCTCATCTTTGTCTTCTGTTGCTCCTGTCATGCTGATAAGCTGGAGACGTCAACCTGTTCCCCTTGTGCCTCCATAGGGCTAAAGAAGAAGGGACGCTGGTGAACAAGCCAGTTACCTGTCATTCTGTAACTCCCCATCCTTTAGTGCCTACTGTCAAGGCCCTGTTATCAGCTAGATTTGCTCTTCTTAGTTTATTAAGCTTTTAAAGCCTTTAATCTTATTTGGTTTGGATCTGTGTCTTTCACTGCATTTCTGAAATCAGTTGGGACACAAAATAACAAATATCACTTTCAAGATGTTGACAGGGCTCGTACAGACGCAGGGAAGATGCTCAGAAAGCCCAATGACAGGTACAGATATGCAAAGAGGAGGTTGTGCCTGCACACACACCCCGCCCCCCATGTATCTGTTCCTGCAAGCAAACCTGCTTTTACACTTTCCAAGTTCAGCTTTAATAAGAGTTTTCTTTTTAAAATCAAATGTTAGAAATAAATTTACAAGCACGCAACAGATGGAGCAAACGGGAAAGGCTGATCCTACTGCTATGGGCCAGCCAGGAATTGGGGGAGATACTCCTGCAAAAAAAAGAAGAAAAACTGTTTTACCCAGAAACCGAGACAATTTTCCACTTGGCCTATAAAAAAGCAACTTGAAAATTCTTCTGCTTTTCTTTGTCTTTCACTGCTGCAAGGACACATAGCCTCACAGGCTGCTCCAGCTCCTGCCCTGCCCTTGTTCAGCGGTGTACACAGCTGCCTTGGACCCCTGCCGGCCTCTCTCCGGCTTCAACACAGACACAACTTGCAACTTAAACCCTTATATTTACTTTCTCTCTAGCCTGAACCGCGGAGGAGCCTCAGCTGCAGCCCTCGGTCCCCACCACGCTCCCGTGATGTTCAGGGCTGCCCGGCTGATTCCCGACGCGTTGATTCAGCGTTTGATTTCCTGCCAACTGGCTTTGCTTTTTAAGAAGACGCTCTTTGTTTGTCTGCTGTGCAAACACCATCGGAGCTGCCAAGACTTTCACTGAAAAAAGGTCACGGGTCTTTTCTTGAGGAAAAACTTGCACTGATTTCCTGAGGTATTTTGGCCGTGCAGTGGTTGATGGCTTGAGTTCAGGACAAAGTCACAGTACTGCTATCCCTGTGAGACATCGTATTAGGATGAAAATTTAAGTCCAGCTAGCTGAAACAGCAGGGAGAAATTAAAAAAGTCCCAAATGTATAATTTAAAAATATATCTATTTAGGTTTTGAACACAGATGTCTTTATTTTTGGTCCTTTCAAACGTTTTAAGTTTGGCAATACTAAACACCTGTCTGCTTTGTTATTATTATGATGATTACTGTACTCATATTATTGTTATTATTATGATATATTATTATACATAGTCTTTCCATACCATTGGTTTGTGTTTGTAAGTGGTGAAACAGTGCTCGATCTAAAGCATCTTCAACCCAAGCTGCAGTGAGGTGAAACTATCAGCAGTGAGCAGAAAATTCCCTTCTGCGTGCCAGCGCTTATTCAAGGTGGAGATTTTCTGGGGCAAAAAAAATGATTAAACAATAAGTCTGCCTTCACCGCAGTGGCTGCATTTCTAAATAAATATTAATGGTTGTAATAGCTGTTTAATTAAATTTATCTGAAAAAGCAGTTCACTGAGCCACTGCTTCATATCCCCCAAATCGAGGGGCTCGTTCTGCGAGGAGCTGCGTCCTTGTCTCTTCTAAAGTCAGCCTCTCACGTGCTAATACCCGCTGCATTCATGAAATCTCATTTTTCTTCAGTAAGTGTTGTCAAGGAAACCTTCCTTGGGGCCTTGTGATCCACAGCTCCGTTCCCAGCATCCCTCGCCAAACCACAGAGGTCAAGAGACTAATTGCACAGGAGGTCTCTGTTTGTCACTTTGTCTCTCAGACATCTTTGGTCACTGTGGCCACTGGATACAATAAGCCCCGTTCTCTGCTCGGTTTGGTCCGTTTTCTCCCCAGAAGCTGCTGGGGAGAAAATTCACGCAGACATTAGCTAGCCCTCTAGCAGACCTTATATCCTTAAATCATTTCTGTTCCGGAAGCAAACTCTGGTCACTGCGATGGCCTGGAGGACCAATGCCTGCCAAAGATCCCCGCAAGGCAGCTGGAGAAGTCCCCGTCGCTGGCGTGAGCCCCCCACCAGGTCGCTGCCCTGCAGCGGGGGCTGGCGGCTCCGGGGGCGTTACGCTCCGGCAAACGCAGCGTTCAGACCACACCATGCCATAGCCCAGNCGGGGCGTAACGCTCCAGCAAACGCAGCGTTCAGACCACACCATGCCATAGCCCAGGATCGGCACTTCTCCCAGCCCAGTGCCACCCTGCACGCAGCCTGGGCAGAATTAACCCCTCGGTGTGGTTCAGCACAACTGCCCTGCTGAAGCCCAGAGCATCCTGCTGTTAAACACCTTGGCGCCGANAGAATTAACCCCTCGGTGTGGTTCAGCACAACTGCCCTGCTGAAGCCCAGAGCATCCTGCTGTTAAACACCTCGGCGCCGAGTCCTCACCACCTCCTCCTTCCCCCTGGCCTGCCACCTTTGTGCTCTGGATTCTCCCCTCCCAGCGTCATTTTGTGTGCGGGCAGCGATGCTCTCAGCAGTGCCGCTGCTTTGACCTTGATCCCGATGCTTTCCGCTGCCGATGCCTTTCAGAAGCATCCTAACTGCAAAGACATGTCATTATTCCGTCCCACATGCCCGAATGCTGTTTAGCATGCCAGGGAAGGTGCAATCCTTGCTAAACGTAAGGGATGAGACTGGCACTGGAGCGGTGCAGAACCCTGTTTGTGTCTGTCTGGAGTTGAGGCTCCGGAATCAGGACTGAGGTTTCCCAGTACACCACCAGCCTTGCTCAGTTGAAGACATGGGCTACGC
>RSEF01000020.1:8110533-8129099 GCA_003993805.1 Himantopus leucocephalus
CACTGGGTGAGCTCCAGAGGGCCCTTCCAACCCTGACTGTTCTGGGAGTCTGTGTAAACCCAAGAACACACCGAGGTGTGCGTGCCAGCTGTCCTGACCTCACACTGGTGTGGCTCCTGCAGCCCTCCCATACATTGTCACGGTTTGCTTGGTGGGTGTATGTCCAGCATAGAGCTGGAGGAACCAGCCTGGTTCTCTGCATCTAGACACCTGGGGGTTAGTACCTTGAGATGTGCTTGGCATGAACCACCCTCCACCCTGCCTAGCAGCTGCCTGCCTTGTCTTGCATCTCTGGGAAAAATCAGGTGAGATTTCGGGCCAGAAGACATCTTCTAACATGCACTTCCATGGTGCAAATGAGCCCATTAAATGCAAACGAAGCAGCACCATTCACAGAACCTACTACCATCATGGTCTCCTCAGGCTTCTGAGAGCATTTGAGAATCTGCCTGTGTCAGCACAAAGGCAGGATAAAGAGCACGCGGAACAGACCCCTCGGAGAAGGTGCCGTGCAGGGCTCTCGCCAGCTGTTTGCGCAGCGAGGCAGACCCATCGTCCTTCCCGTGAATGTCTCCTCTCAGGATAATGAGATGGGAAACTTGAAGACGGAGAATCCAAAAAGTGGCAGACATTTGAAAAAGAATCGCCCTTTCCCAGCTTTGTAATTTGTTTTAAGGCTGGCGAGCACACCTCCAAACCCCCATGCTCACTTTTCTCCACATGTTCGGAAAGCAAAGGGCACGTAACAGACTGTGAACTCCCATCACACTTCTCCCAACACCCGCTCTCCTCCCCGCCGAACAGCCAGCAATCTCCCAGGCTAATTAGCCAAACCGTATTCTGCACATATTTTGCATTTCTGAGTAATTAGGATAATCAGATTTCTCCCTTAATTCTGTACATATACAATATAAGCAGGTGTGTTGCCTTTCCCACAATGCTATCACAGAAGTGCGCTGTCTGCCGGAGCGAGGGTTGCCAGCCGCCTGTCAGAGCCCATTCTCGTCTCACACATGGAAATCTGCTGCTGATGGATTACCGGTAGCCATGGGAAATTAGGAACTGGGTTTGATTTGGCTAAGTAGCCAGTAGTTCAGATATCCGTGCGAGCTATCTAAATGCACAGTCTTCAAATCTGGCCAGAGATTTGGATGTCCTGTTCACCGTCCTCCAGGGAAGAGCTGCAGGAGAAGCTCTTCCACGCTGCAGTTGGACAGGAGGTGTTTGGTCCAGAACCTCAAAGGGGTTTTGGGTTCCGGGGAACTGCAATAGTCCACCCAAGTCTGAGGACTCGGGTCGCAGTCATTCTCCACAAGGTTAATCAGCTTATGGACCTGGACCTTATCTGTGTGAACCTGTTAGGTGGTGAACACATACTCGTGGTCTCTGCTGCTTTCAAGGCCTCTAAATGAAGGTCAAAGCCAGCCAGGCCAGGCCAGCTCTTTCTTGTCCTGCTGAGGCGGGTCTTTGGTTCAGGACGAGTTTTTCCTCCAGTCAGCTTCACTCCATAATTCCTTCTCAGGGAAGCAGAAAAGCTTTTTTAAGTGCCCATGACTACATCCTGGTCCTCAGAGCATTTGGATGTGGTGCCTCCACCAAAGTGGGACAATTTCCCTCTTAGTGGAGGGTCCAGCATCTCTGAAAGGAGGAAAGGATGCTCCCGAGCCCCACAGCGGGGAGTCAGGCACTCCTGAGTATCTGGACCATAGCAGTAATATTAAGGAAAGACCCTGCCACATACCCTCCACAAAAAGACCGTCTATCTGCTGAGCTTCATGTAGGGGAAAAGTTCGCTTGTAGACCTTAGAGTACAACCCAATATACTCCCAACAAGAAGAAGCCATTTCTAATGTGCAGGGCAACGCTCTTAATGTAGTACTGTAGAAATAATGTCCAAACCTCCTAAATACAAAGAAATCTGAGTAAGGCTAGGATTTAGATTCCTCCTGATCTCCAGGTAGGTTAACTGTCCTCGTACTCAGATTGAGCTCTGGTTACTACAGAGGTAATTTTCAGGTGGAGCTGAAGATAGACAGTGACAAACTATTAATTGTGGTGAGGCTGTTTATCTGTGATGGATGAACACACCGTACAGAGCACTCCATGCAAGGTTACACTCAATATTTTATAAGTTCTGTGTGGGTAATAAAATGCTCCATCCCCTTCTTTAGTGTCCTCTATCTCACCTTCCCTGCTCAGATGAAACGGTGCTTACAGATGAACTATGTCCAGAGAATAGCACTTGGAAAATATAATTCAGCACCGGACGCTTTAATGGGTCCAAGGCTGTTGTCAGGGTCACCACAGACACAGGACAGGTCCCTGTTCCCCAGAGAGGGGTCACAGGAGGCATCTTCCCAGGCTTTCTATATTCACTCTAACTGTGTATTCACCTGAGCACCAGGACCCATTTTTTATTAAGTGTACTTAGCTCTTGAGGGGAAGTGTAACCCAACTATCCTCAGTAATATTCAATTCTTGTTCTTTAAAGTCTTGGACCAGGTGACTGGTTGCCCAAGTGCTCAGTAATGGAGGGCAGAGTCTGTCCTGTATCATCCAGACCCACCTTCCTTAGGTCAGCGATGTCCCAGGTCACTCGGGGCTGGCACAATGACAGGGAAAGAGACTTGGAGAACTGTGCTGAGAAAACAGATCCTCTCACAGAGCGATGCCCTCCTACACCCGGGAGACTGAGCTCCTTGGGCAGCTCTGCGGGGTGTGGGATGGAGTGAGCCGGGATGAGGAGCCCTGGCTCACCCTGCCCAGGCATCCCATCCCCAGGGATCTCATCAGCGGGACGCTCAGCTCCTCTGAGGGCAGTGCAATGGGGAGCAGGGCTGCGCGGTGAGGGGCTGTCCCAGAGCGCAGAAAGACCATGAAGGTTGGATCCCCCCTCTCCCCAACTCAGCCCTCCCGCCCCATCGCTGTGCGGTGGGACCGCCTGCTGCCATCACGGGGTGGCAACTTGCGCTCCCACACTGCTGAAAGCCAGGAGCTGGGCGGACATCTGTGCGCTTGCTCCACTGGTGCAGAAAAAATATGATGATGGTCCTGGTTTTCTGGAGTTTTGAGCATTGGATGAAAAGAAAGAAAAAAAAAAAGGAAGGAAAGGAAAGGAAAGAAAAGGAAAGCAGATATTTTGCTGGCCTGAGAGAGTCTGGAGAGCAGGTGGGAAGCTGCCCGCAGGGCTGGCCAGTCGCTGCAAGGTGGCAAAGCAAGCTGGCACAGCGACTCCTGACGTCTGTCTCCTCCAAGCAGGTGATGAAGACAAGCTGTTGCCTTGATTCCCACAGTATATTTTCATTAAGCTGTGGCAGATGGCAGCGGAGGTCACCGCTTCCACACCATCATCCTTTCAGCGGAAAGGTGTCAGGGAATCTGACACCTCAATTACTAAACCTAGATTCACCCAAACACCACGCAGGATGGAGGGGGAAGGGGGGATCAGAAAAGCTGCTCTCCTCATTTCCATGAATCCTCACCTTCGACAGAAAATCTGGGACGTGCGCTTCCCCGATAAACAACATATTTGTGTCTAACGTCCCGACACAGAAGCAGCTGTGCCGAGAACAGGCCACAGGCACCAGTAAAATGGCAATTAAGTCCTTGTGGAAATGAGACCAAAAAGCATCCCTTGGAAAAGACAGGTGATGTTAATGAGCTACAGCGAAGTCAAGGGAGGAGCTATTGATCTCGCCCCAGCAGAGAACCGCTGCTCGCCCCTCTCTAGGCTGTGAAACCTCAGAACATAAAGCAAAATAAGACTTCTGTTCTTCACTTCACAAGGAGTTTCAGATGTGGGCTCAGGGCTCAGCGCACCCAGGGAGAAGCCAGAGCGACGTCACCATTGACTTTTCTGTGTTCCACGTGAAACACAAATCCAACCTGCTGGTGAGAAGCAGCACCTTTGTGGAAACCCCATCTCAGAGATTTCTGCCAGATATTTCAAACATTTCAGTTTTTCTCATCCCCATTACTACCACCTACTTTCCTATTTAATACTACTGATTCCCTACTTTTTACTACTATTAATCCTCGCTTTTGTAATCCCTACTATTATCTCTGGCAAGAAGAAGATGAAATAAGATTCTGACCCTTATCAAAGCTCAATAAACAAGCGAAGCAGAAGTCATTGATTCTTATTCTGAAATCTCATGAACTTTAAGGTAACAGTATGACTCTGGAATGATTACAAAACATCTCACATTCTGCAGGGCGTCTGTTCATTGAGTTTCCTTCTACAACAAAAATACCAAAACCCACTGAGAGCAGATGAGTCAACTCAGGAAGGCACTACCCTGCAGCAACGCCCAAGCCTGTGCTTTGTCTTTGAGGACTTCTCCCCTTAAACCCCACCACGGGCTGGCTTTGGGGGAGACACGATGCCGTCAGAGATATTTGGAATATGAGAACTTCCAGAGTGCACAACTCCAAAGAAAAAAACCAACACCAAAACAACTTTCTTTAGAGTGAGACTTTTCAACTTTTTTACAGAAGCTTGAAAACACTTCCAAAAAGTTCAAAATATTTGGGGTTTGGCACAATAACCCCCCCATCATTTTCAGCAAACATTGCTAAATGCCAAAGTATTTTCTTTTTTTTTGCCCAGAAATGTCCTTTTTTCCCTCCTCGGGTTCTGGAGATGGGGAATAGGAGAAGAATGCACTACTTTGGAGGAAAAAGTTTCCACTTTGTTGAAAACGCTCTTTCTACCAAACTTAAACACAGAGACACAACCTCTCATCTGCTGCAGCCCAGGAGGAGTGGGGACAAAGGGAACCCCACAAGCATAAGGACATTAAATCACAAATTATCTTTGGGGTTTTTTTTGGGGTTTTTTTTTTCTTTAAGAAGAAAGGTTCAGTTCTACTGACCTCAAAACCAATGTTTTGTTAATGGGAAAAGGGAACGCTACAGCTGGGGCACTTACTGCTTGCTAGATCACATGCATTTTCTTAAGTGCTCGAAAAGCAATGGGCTATTCCAGGGTTTTCCTGGAGGAAAAGCGATCACAATCTGGCCTTTGTTATCCAGTTTGTTCTCCAAGAGTTTGTACTTGGGAGCTGCTGGAGCAGATTCTTGGAAGAGCTCCATTTTGCACCCCAGCCAAAATGATCTGAGTTTCCGTATATTATTAGCACACAATGGAGCAACGTCAGCTCGGGGCTGGCAGGCGCAGCGCTCCCTTAACCCCACGCCGGCCAGGGGGAGAGGTTCCCCATCGGGGGAAAACCGGCTCCTTCTCTTCTTGCATGGCCCCGGTGCTCAGAGAGAGGAAAAAGGGGAAGGCAAAGGAGCAGAGAGCAGCCGGGAGAAATCAGAGAGCGGTCAGGCAAACGTACTGCGTCAGCCGAAATAAAGCCCTGGTTCGCCAACAGGAAGAGTTGACTTCCATACCACCCTGCCCTGAGCTGCTTTTTGGCTTGGCCTTTGCCAAATTTCATTCCCGGCCTGAAAGCACTAGATGGGGTTGGGTAGAGGACACAAAGAAACGCGGTTCCTGTGAGTCATTTGCAGTCTCCGCCACAGCGATGGGAAACATGGATGTGGGCTGGCGGGCGAGGCGCAGTCTGCAAGGGGACACATCTGAAACACATACCCCCAGCTCCTCTTCCCTTGGGCTGCGCAGAAGCTTCTGGGCTTAGACCACTGTGCTACAGTGGTGCTGACGCCTCCAGCTGCTCAGGAAAAAGACCAAAAAAAAAAAAAAAGAAAAATCTCATGCAAAAATTCAACTTTGTGTAAGAAAAGCTCCACAACTCCGAAATTAAAAATGTTTGCCAGCACAGCAAACATTTGCCAGCACATTTTTGATTTTTTGCCAAAATATTCCGGCCAAAACTTGGGAGAAAAACTCAGAATTGTCTATGGAAAGCAGATACTTCTCATGAAAATATTCATTTAGTCAAATCCCCAGGTTTGTACTGAAAGTCAGCTTCAGTGGAAAACGCTGACGAGCTCTATTATTGGCATAGCTTTAATTTTCCTTTGTCTGGAACAGACACGGAGAAGACAGCATCTGTCAAATGTAGTCTTTAGACTTACGGTATTATTTAGCCTGGAGTATTGTTCAAGGACTTCAGGAAAGGTTCAAGCCACCACGGCGCTAGGTGCGGTGCATATACATGAAAGATAGTCCCTTCCCCAGAGGGATTATAATTTGAGCACAAAACGTGGAGGAGATAACCAGCTGGGGAGAGCCCAAGGTAATTTTGGAGGGGTCCTGAGCAGCGTGATGAGCAAAGGGACGCTGCGCTTCCCCTCGCACCTGCTCTTGCCCGGAATGCTTTGTGCTCAGCCGTACCGCAGCTGTGTGAGCTCAGCCCTCCCCCAGGAGATGCAGCAAACTGGCCCGGCTCCGGCAGCGGCTGCAGAGGAGGGGGAGAGACGGGTCCTGCTCTCCCCACCCTGCCTCCGGTTCAAAATATCCCTGGGATGGAGCGGAGAAAGCCAAGAAAGGCATCTCCGCAAGCCCCAACGTGCAGATGCTGCAATCCTGCTTGCTCCTTGCCTTGGGTAGGAAGATGCTCTACCAACCTCCCTCTTGATCCGATTGAGTCCACCTATTTTAACTCATGCCTTTTTTTTTTCTTTTTTCTTTTTTTCCCCCAGATCCTGCCCTGCCCGGCTTGCGGTGCAATCCCCCCCGCCTGTCAGCCCCTCCTGCCCTCGCCCCCCGCGTGCTCTTCATCGCTCTGTGCCTCCATCAAACCGACGCCACCGCTTTAGTTACAAGAGAGTAGTGGTTCGAGAAGGCTCTGTGCTGCTTTCAAATAGTTTCCAGAACTGGTCACCCCCTTCTGTAAGAGATTAAAAAGGCATTGCTGAGAAGGGAGTGAGGGAGAAAGAGAGCACGAGGAAAATAAATAAATAAAGGTATATAGTTACTTTTGGTTAGTCTCAATACGCAGTCCCGTCCCAGGGCGCCTTGTTCTGTGCTCATTTGAAGTATTAGTCACTTTTTCCATTAGAAGCTCTTATTCTAGGGGGATTTATAATGTATCTGTAAAATTGTCTCCAGGCTTTGCTTGGCATCTGAGCTCTCAATCCACGGACAGAATGTAAAGGAACTACAGTTGTTTGATTTATTGGGACAGGGCACGGGGAGGGAGGGAATTTTTCCATGCTCAGTGGAAATAAATTCACATTGTGCCTTCAGCGCACAATCACTGCTCCAGAAAATACAGCGTTTGGGTGCAATCTCAGGCTGGCAAGGAGGACAGAAGCAAATCAATGATTTTTTTCATATTTCTCTGCCTGAGACCAGCCCTCGTTTGTGGTTTCTCANTATTTCTCTGCCTGAGACCAGCCCTCGTTTGTGGTCTCTCTCCATGACCCACCCAGTCCACCGTCCTGCTGGGTGTGACAGTCTCTGTCATACCGCTTGAGTTCAGAAATTCTGCCCTTGACAAGCCCTTTTCCACCCTGATTTCTACGAGGGACATTTCTTCACCCTCTGCAGAGTCCTTCTGACAGAGTCCTGATTTTTTTCCTAGGGAGGTCTATGCCTCATTCAAGTTTTGCTCGTGTTTCTTGATAAGCAACGGCCCAAAGGCCGGGCGGGATGAGCGAGGGCTGACAAGCTGCTGTAGGTGACATCAGCACCTGAATGGCAGAGGTGTTCGGGCAAAGCGAGAACTGGGAGGTGACAACACCCTTGGGACGCGCAAAGTCTGGGCTACAAACACCCCATCACCTCGCTGCCGCTCCTCCTCTATGCCATGGCTGAGGATAAGCTCATCTGCAGAGCGGCCCTGACCTGGGCCAACGTTCACCCAAACTTCTGCTGAAGACAGGGGTGGATGGGGAAGAAGGGACGGATTAGGGACAGCGACACACAGCGGGATCGGGGGGGAGGGAGAGCCTCCCTGCAGCACCCATCGGCAAAGCAAGAGCCTAACGTGGACATTTCAAGGAAACAATAACCTGAAATTGGAACGCAGCAAATTATTTATTCAAACTACAGCCTTCCCTCCTCCCTTGATTAGCAAACCGCTGGGGAGTCAGCCCTGATTTTCTTCAGACAGAGGCGTACAGCTCTCCTTCTCTCGCTGCGCCAGGAGCACGCAGCCCGTGGGGGGCAGAAGATCTAGTTGGTATTCGCATTGTGTAGCAGCTCCTTGAATTCACACGTTGTTCTGCCCTCCGACTGGATCACCAACTTTTTCTTCGGGAGCATACACCGCAATGATGAGTATGTTTGTTTTCTGCCTTTTTTTTCCAGGGAAACATTTAGGCTGCAGCGTGCAAACACTGCCCCACGCACTCACTCAACTGCTTGCACCTAATAATAAAACGTTCTCTATGAAGCATTGCAACTCAAATTCCTAATTTGATTTTTTTTTCTTTTTTTGGGGTGGGGGTGGGGGTGTTTCATGTTTCCATTCATCGTTTATAAAAAGCCCCAGTGAAGCCTTGAGGAACAGACACGAGGACACGTAAAGAAACATAGGGATGGGCTGAAAAACTGAAGTGGGAAATCCCAGCACTGAAATCCTCTCCCCATTTAAGTCAGAGGCAAAACCTCTACAGACCACAGAGTAGCCAGGATTTCCCCCCGGGACTTCGGTAGTGGGAGACGTGGAGCTCGGTGACATACCGGGAAGACCGTGAAAAGTTCAAAGTATCAAACGAAGCAGAGCAGAGACAGGAGAGGAACAAAGGAAGTTCACATCATTGTAATTTATTGATGATCTTGGCCTGATCGCTTCAGTGTTTTGTCTTAACAGAGCCCACCCTGAGCTGCAGCGAGTCCTGCAGCTCACTTGGCCGTACTGATGTGGAAGTGATGCGACGATTTACAAAGTTGGCTTAAAAATATAAAAAAATAAAGAAGGACCAGGCTAGGTCTCACCCTCACCCAAGCACTTGCTGGGAACTGGCCAGGATCTCCTGACCTCACCCCCAGCGCAGCGCGGCTCCAGGAATTCCCTCACCATAGTTCACATTTTTCCAGCTCTACCAATTCACCCAGCAAGTGCCATGGGAAATCGCTACGGCTGAGGCACCCAAACTTGCTTAAGAATGAGCCAAACTGATTCTTTTCTTCAAGGAGGAGGGTCTTAAGGAAAATAAAATGCTGGGGGTTCTTTGTCCCTGTATCTTGGATACGAGAAAACTCCCACACTTGTCAGAAATAAGAACAGCACCAGCAGCTCATGGCTTTTTCTTTTTCTTACTCTTTTTTTTTTTTTTCTCCAGTGTGTGTGAGTGTGTGCTTTAAAGCAGGATGACATAGTGATGGGTTTAAGAGACAGTGAGTGTTGAGGTGCCAATTTCTAATGTAATACAGGGTTCAGCTTCTTTCTTCTGTGATCACGGGTGAAAAATCAAAAGAAATAATCCAGGAGGCTAAATACACTCCCCAGCCATTCAACGCGCTCATAAATATGCCTAGCGAGACGCTTTGTGCAAGAAAACCCCACCACTTCTATTCTGCATCTTGTTTAACTACCAGTCAAACCTTCCATCCGCATCTTCCGATTGTGCTGGTCAGAGCTAACAGCGACGCATTCTCACCCTCTTCCCCTGCCGTTTTGGGCTGATGGTGGTTTACATCGAAAAACTAGCAGGTTCCCATTTTTTTCTCTCCCACCTGCAGCAAAGCGCCCACTCACAGCCCCTTTGCGGGAAACACTCTGCTGCCACAGAAAGCAACTCCAAAACAAAGAGTTTCACTAGACTCACCTCTTGGCACCACCTTTACTATTCAAGAGAACTTAGCAGGAAGCCTGCCCTTTCCCGCACGCCACTCATGCTCCAAAATAAAGCAAATTTAGAAGAAGTAAATGAAATTAAATCCATAGATGCTGTCATTTCCTTTTTAAGGCTGGAGGAACACTGGAGCCCATTAGCTCTTGACAAGAAGGGGACCCTCCAGATCCCGGCTGGATGCACAGACACTCACAGACACTCGGGGAACAACCAGACCTTTGTTTATCACGTTATCATGTCCGCAGATGTCATGAGGACGAGAGACTCGTGCCCACCAGGGGTGACACTTTCCGCGTGCCGGGAAGTTCATTCCGACATAAATATGTGTATATTTATAAGCACATTCTACCTAAGCACTTCATCCCAAAGAGGTTTGAAAGAATTCCTTCCAAACCAGCCCAAACGCCTCCGGTGCCGGCGAGCAGGGTGGGACACGGGCCAGCCCCTTCTGGCCGGGGGACACACAAGAAGGTACCGGTGGGTTTCGGTACCGATGAAGTTTGGTTTAGGTTGGGTTGGGTTGGGTTGGGTTGCAACATCGCCGCCGAGCCCGCCGGGACTCCTTTGAGGGAGCGCTTTTTTTTCAGTTGTATTTTATAAGCACAAACTTATGAATTGAGAACTTTTTTTTTTAAAAAAAAAGAAAAAAAACCCCACCAAACACGGTTTTTTTTCCGAGTTTTAGGCATCAGTAAATCCCCCCGCGTAGCAAAACGTCTCCCGGAGCGCAGCCTGACATCTCTCAGCCCTCCACCTCCCTCCTCCCAGGCGAAGTTGAGGAGGGACCGGAGCCCCCCCCGGCCCCGGGGCAGCGGGCACCGAGGGGCTGGGGTGGGGGTAGGGGTGGGGGGGCTTTTGTTCCCCTCCCCGTCCCGGACAGCCGAACCCCCCCGTTCTCCGCCGTTCCCCCCCTCGCAGCTCCCGGAGCGCCTCCACTTACCAGCTGCAAAGTGCAGAGGAAGATGAGGGTGCAGCGCCCGGTGCAGCATCCCATGGTCCCCGAGCGGCGGGGGCGAGGGACAGCCCGGCTCGCCGCGACCCCGCCGCCGCCCTGGGGCTCTCCGCGCCCCGGCCCGCAGCTGCCGCCCGCCGCCGCCGGGAGCGGGGATGGATGGAGGGATGGAGGGCTGGAGGGGAGGGATGGAGGGAGGTCGCGGCGGCTGCCGGAGCCCCTCCGGGAGCCGGGGAGGAGGCGGCGGGGCCAGAGCTTAAAAGGGCAATGCCCCGCCGGCGGCTGCCGTCCCGAGTGCGGGCAGGGCTGGCGGGGCGGGGGCTAGTTGCCGCCGTCCGGGACTCGCCACCCCCCGCCCCCTCCGACGCCCTGGCTGGCGCGGTGGGATGCTCCGGCTCTCCCCCTCCCCCCCCCGGCCCCGGGCAGAGCCCTCCCCCGGGAGGCTGAGCCAGGCAGCGCGGCGGGGCTGCAGCTCCTCTTCCCCTCGCTGGGCTGCTGGGGCAGATCCTGATGTATTTTTTTTCCAGGCTCCGCCGCTGGCCGGGGGTGCCCGGTGTGTGCCGGGGCGGGGNGGGGGGGGGGGGGGGGGCCGTGCGCTGGAGAGGCAAGCTGTGTCTGTAGGACACGGAGCCCGTCGGGCAGCCTGGGCGACGGGAAACAGGAGCTGCTCTCCCCCATCCGCACTCGCCCGTCACCTTTCTCCCTGTGCGGGTGCTGGCGTGCTCACCCTAAAAATCATGAAGCCTAGAATTAACCTAAAATACAAGGGCTCTTCCCATAAAATTTGTCGGCGCGAGTGCACATGGAAGACAAACTCAGAAAGGGGGATAAGACAAGGAATTATTTAAAATACATGTTTGTGGGTATTTTAAACTATATAGCCAGGCTTGTGAATGCATCACGGCTGACTAGTAGCAGAGGGGTGTAGGGGAGCGTCTTCTCCCCAGAAGAGCTTCTACCTGAGCACCATCTATGAACCACCCACCATACCCTGCACCTGTAGAAAAGCAAGTCAGTCCACTTCAGCTGCGAACAGTAGAGCAAATCCACGAGCATACAACCACCTCCTTTACACACCCGAGTCCTTCACGTTGCCTCCTGTCCAGGAGGAGGAGTGAGGTCCAGAAGACATGGGGTCACGTCAGCCCTCCCTGCCGTACACGTTTCTGGTCGGCCCGAGGAGCAGGTCACACACCACGCGCCGTGATTGGGACCGACTTGTTGCTAAGCTCAACACAACAGGATAAGAAGCTTTGGGAGAGACTCATCTGATGACGATGTCGTCTCTTTGCAATCTCCAGTGACTCCCATGGCTGCACGACAGTTTGCTCTGTTACTCTCGGGCTGTTCCTTCTTCCTGTGGAGCAAGCGAGGGTTTTGCTTCTGCCTCCAAAGCAGGGTGCGACTTTGTACCGTGAGTGACCAGTTCCACTTTCCTTTCAAATAAGTGTGTCACACTGCTTATTACAGTGGCGCGAGAAGGAGACGGTAGCTGAAAGGATAGAGGCTCTATCATTTTACTCGAGGAAAGCATTGCCTGACTATACCCCAAGGAAACAGGATTAGTCCTAAAGTGCTATGAATGTTAAAAACCTTATATTAACAACGTTATTGTTATTCAAATCAGCCACAGGGAGAAACAGAGCAAACAAACAAGCAAACTCTGAATAGCTAAGATTAGGAGACAGACTCTGAATTGCTCACAAATCCTACTGGTTTTAAACGGTAAAGTACATTGATTATCTGACCTGTGCACTGAACATAACCAGGGCATCAATTAATGCAGTCAGATACAATAAAACACTTTTTATTATAGGTGAAAGGAATACACCCAGAGAAGAAACCAATTTACTTCACCCAGAAAGCTGTGAACTGAAGCAGCTTTGGCAGTATTTCTATTCCCAGGAATATGTTTCTTGGATGGCGGAGGCAATAGGAACAAAGACCGGTTTCTTTTTTAATGAATGAAGATGAAACATTCCTTACAAACTGTGTAGGGAGATCTCACTCCGCACTGTAGGGTCAGGCAACCTAACATCAGAGTTAAAACAGGAGCTGACGCCTGCCGAGAGCAGGCTGGGCTCGGGCTGGTTTGCGTTACCAGCCCTGGAAACTGCTGGGAAGAGCACCGGGAAGGCCGGGCTGCACCCGCGCAGGTTAGTACCTGGCCTTTGTGCCATTGCTTAAGGTTTCCTGCAGCTCTTGTACCGCCTCCTGCTTCTGAAAACCTCCCGTAAGCACAGCTATTTTCCAACTCTGGTGTACTACAAAGGAGACATCATGTGCAACAGCAAAAGGTATTGCTGCTGAAATACTAAGTTTGACATAAACAGGATTTTTGCCGCCTGCACTTTTATCTTGATAAGCCAAGTAAAAGGCAACCGTGTGTTGGCTGGGGCTCCACACGCGTCTGAGAGAAAACACACGGGCTCTCCTTTGCTTACAAAGAAGGGTGAAACCGCAGGGATAACGTAACCTGTGTTTCAAAGGGAGAGACTTAAAACTCCCAGAGCCTGGTCTTACAGTCTTCATTGGCATGATTTCTTATTTGCGTTGGTACAGCAGGAGGCCTGGACACAGAGGGGATCTGCCTTTAAGCATCCAAGTAGCCTTGCTGGTTTTAGTGGGGCAACTCACAGGTTGAAAGTTGGACACTTGCTCCAGTACTGGGGTCTCCAGCCTCTTCTGACTGTGGGCACCACTGGAGGTGCACCGAGTTTGAGTCTCCCGACAACAGGTTTGGTTTTTTGGTTACTCTTTACAGGCCAATTAAAAATTCTCCTGCAGACCTCCAGAAAACCCTTTATTTCCACGAGATGAAATATTAACTTAGCTGAATTTGGACCTAAGTCAATAAAACGCACACAATTTAGATCCTAATTAGGTTTATTTAATTAGCAGGTGGGTTAACAAGGCACCGTTGGATGAGGCAGCCCAGAGGCTGCCAAAACACAGTGGTGTTGCTGATGTGCAGCGTATCACCAGTGATCCCCCATGTGGGGGGGGGATGCCACTACAGAGTGGCACTTGGCTTGGCGCAGCCACAGCAGCCACCAGCGTCTCCTAAGACCTGTGCAAAGCCCTGACCCATCTGAATCCCTGCATGAGAGCTGCAGGGCCACACATCTACCCTGAGACTTTAACTCATAAAACCAACTAAAACTTTAAATTAGCAAAAAAGAAAGAAAACCGAAATTGCTCAGTATCCTAATTTTTTTACTTCCTGGAATATAACCTCGTCCTCAGCTTTTGATGGGCAAAACGTTGCTTTGAGAGCCCACACTGGGTGTCAAGAAGGATTTCTGCTGATTAAGGGGTTTTGGATGGGGTCTGAGGGATTCTCAGCAGGGATATTGATCCCTGTTGAGTGCACACAGAGCAAGGCAGTCGCAGGCAGCTCTATCCCCAGCCATCAGGAGAAGACCCTGACAAAGGAATCAGTCAAAGGGTCATTACTGCAGTCCTCTCCAAATGCTGTGCCGCAGGTATGTTTAAGACATCCCAGATGTTTCTTTTTTCCTCCTTTAATTCCCAAGGATGCCCCTTCACTTCAAGATCCTGGTGCACATGCTGGTCAAATCCTAACTTCATAGGGGGGGATGAAATCCATTTGGGAATCATCCTCAGGTTCAAAATGATGCACCAGAGTCCAAATGTCCCCGTTCTCAGCCAGTGCTTGAATCAGGAACCTCCTCCCATCCAAATATGATGCGCCGTGGGTGTTGCATGGATCCAGCTGCACTGCTGGGGGAGATTAACCTGCCACAACAGGACCTTGCTACCTGTTCCAGACCGATACATCCAAATGATTTCAAGAAGTCACAGCTTTCCTTCAGAAGAAATCAAGAAACAAAGTTAGCATGCTTGAAACAAAGCAGCGGCATCTCACCACGGCTCGTTATCCCTCATATCCACAGCCTCCTCGTTCTGACAGATCAAGATGAACAATAGAGGCTAAAAGTATTGGCTGGGGACACGTCTCTTCACAGCCCAAACCCTGTAATTGTCACAGCTGCTGAAAGCTATAGATGGTCTTACATCCCACGACACACGTGGGGTGCATTATTCCGCTCAGTTCATTTACATTCACCTCCTCTCCATTTTAATCACCTCATCTGGGTCACAGTGCCTTTACAGATGTCTGATCAAACGCAGTGGTGTCAGAGTACTCCAACCTTATCAATGCCACATCCAAAAGGCAAAACGTGCCCTGTCCCAGAGCTTTATGGCCTTACGAGCTAATCAGCCAGCCCGCTCCCCTCCTTCAGGGCAGACAGCAGCCTTCCCAAGGTGGCACGTCACATCGTATTTCTCTATCACAAATGAGAAGTAAAACCCGCTGCCAGTCGTCTGACTGATGGCAGCCTTCCACTGCGCACAGCAGTATTTCGCAGGGGACACATTCAAAACGATCAATCGGAAAGTCTTCGCGTAAGAGATGGGTGAGCTGTGAAGCTTCCTGCCACAGGGCACTGTGGACGCTTAAAATGTATACGGGGAAAAATGGATTAGGATAAATCACCTTCCTGGGTGGGAGGAGGAAAGGGCACTAGCCTCTGTCCTGTCCCCTCAAAAGAGTAATTGGATGCAGTGACAGGACCTAACTGCTGGTGAGCAGAAGTTGCCACTGCTCACCTTGGGGAGCCAGGTCTGGCTACGAGAACTGGCCTTTGTGATATTCCCATGTGTCTCACTGAAGACACTTTCTGTAGAAAAGGATCGGTGAACCAGCTAGAAAGCGAGGGAGATCACAAAAAAAGGGCAAGGACTTTTGACCTTCTACTTTTAAACTTGTAATTTTTTAAACCTCCCATTCCCCTGAGGTAGTAACTGGAGAGTTGTTACAGAGCTCAGCTGCTCCGGGACTGAAGCCAGCTGAAGCCAAGACTGTCAAAGTAGAAGACCTAAGAGAGGCGGCAATAGCACAGACACGACCTTCTTCTCTCCACGGGGACCAGAGAGGCAGAGAAGCACAAACTGAGCAGCACCGTAGTGGTACACCCTCAGCAGGTGATGTCCAAGGGATGCCCAGAGGAACCACACTCTTCCCCTCCTTTTGCAGCCTGGTGAATGCATCGCAGAGAAAAACAGCCCCGTGAGAGCAAAGCACAGTGTTTTAAAAATTGTTCTCATCACTACACAAGAAAGGAAACAATCTCAATGACTTTTATGCTTTGAAATGGTTCCCTAGCAGCCCAGGGCAATCTGTAAAATTTATCACAACTGGTGTGTGAAATCTGTCATTTTCTCTCTGATCCCTGTGAAGTCTTGGATGTTGGGGGGGAGGAGGCTCCTAATCAGGCGTTTCGGCGTTTCTACACCACCATCATCTACATTCCGCATTTGTAATTCCCTAATATTAACTTGCTGAGCTGCACAACAAATTCTCATCACTCTTTGATGAGCAAGCAGAGGATGGCAGCGGTGGAAGGCAGATTCACTAAGCTCTCCGGTACGTCGGAATAACAGCAAGGTGAACAATTTGTCCACATCTAGTGGATGCAGCTACCGTGGTTGTATGATCTGATTGTACAGTGACAACGTGACTGGTACCGTTCCTCTCTTGGATCAAACACGTAGGCACCCGTTTACCACCACACTGGGGTCGAGGTTCAAATTCATACTTTTACAGCTTTAATAAGACGCCTTGACAATTCTGTCATGACATCCCACAGGCCTTTCCAATAACTCTTCTTCTGCTTCTCCATGACTATAAAGGAAAGCCACGGAGCCAGAAACACCCTGGAAGCTGCCAGCATTTTTGTTAGTCTGAGGGGGGTGCCTTTTGCCACGGACCATCGCCTCACCTGAGCAGTGGCACTAAAGAGCCTCCCTGTTCACAGAAATTCCCAGTCTTATGTACAACCTGGAGGCCAAGAAAATGAAACAACTACTGAACTGCTTTGGGAAGAGCTGCTCAGATTAGGGTCATAGCAGCTCCGGGGATTCCACGCCAGCGTTCCTGGGTAAACGGCGCAGGTACTTTCAATGGCACAGCCTCGGGTGAAGAGGAGGGAGTGCCCGAAGGGTTAATTCCGGCAGGAAAAGCAAGCTGTCACAGCTGACATCCCAGCATCTCAGCCCCTGCAATCCGAGTAGCTGGCATGATTGCAGCCACATTTCCAGCTGCAATTTCAGGAGGCAGTGTAACCAAGAAGTAATTCAACGCAGCTGCCAAGGTCCCTGGGTATTGATACCAAGTGATTATTCGGGGTTTCCATGCAACAGTTGCATTTCTCAAACGATAGGACAAAAAAAAAAAAAGAGCCAAAAGGAGCCTCTGATTTTGGGCAGTGGCTTAGGGCGCTCTTGTTTAGACAAGCTGCTTCCCTGTTTGCTTAGGAATCATTTTTTTCCTCTCAAATGATTACGAACTTCCCCAAGCCAATTTAACAAGTCTCATGCGATACGGTGGAGAAGAAATCAATAACAAGTTTCTTTTAGACTGTCTTTTGAAGGATATCTACAGCAGTGCGTGCACGAGTATACAATGTCAGGAGCCGGTGCGTATAAGCGCTGCCCCGAGGTAGGTGGTATGAAATGTGCAGTCAGAAGTTGTTCAAACACACGCATACACAGAACAGAGCTACTTTTCTGCTGTGTTTTCAGTGATATTCTTTCCAATCCCAGCCAGGGAGAGCTAATATATATTAGGAAGTTAGCAGTGTCAGGTGCCACCAGGCTGAAGGAGCATTTTTTACACACATTTACTTTAGAAAGAAATAATTTCCTTGGAGATAAGCCCCTTGAACCTGCCTCCCAAAGTTCATTCTGAACATCCCCAGAGTAGATACAGGCAGCAAGCAGCACTGCCAGGCTTCTTCGCCCTACCCACGCCATGTGAGATGGCCACTTTGGTAGCTTTGATTGACAATGATACAAACTGTGATGTGACACACATGTATGTGACATTAACACAAAATTAAAGCTGTGGCAGTAATAGCTGCTTGCTAAAGAAAAGCTTTTGCTTTTCGGTTTGCTGTTTTAATAGCAGAAGTAAGGCTTCCTGCTGTCTCATACGAAGACTTTCCAAATTTTGTCTCATTCCTGAAATGGAAAAAATGTGCATACGCAGAAGGTCTGATGGGGGTCTCTAAATACAGGGAGCTGCTTAAGTTTTCTTCAGCTCTAGCTATGAAGTGGAGAAACATAATGAAAGGATGTGGTAGTAACCTGATTGATAGTAGAAATGCATGCATTAAAATGCACTCCCAGCTGCACGGAGGAGTGGGCACGGTGAGCTCAAATCAGAAGTGAATTTCCTATAAATATGCAGTGGAACGATGGGGATTGATTACTCTCCTCATCTTGGCTGTGCTTTGAAGAGCTGGACATGAAATCCAGCGCCGGAGGCTGCGGTGTGTGATCCATAGTGTAGGCAGGACTCCTTGTTTTAGCTGTAGGACTAAATTCCTGCCTAAACTCCAGCTTCTCTTGCCTGACCGCCAGTAGGGCCGTACTGGTAATTAGATGCAGTTACAGATTTTGCCAGTGTCAAGCTAACTCAGGAAATGTATCAGAAAAGCCCTTAAACACAGGTTTCTCAGCTGAGAAGGAAGGACAAAGTAACGTTCCCTTGCAAAATCAGAAGGAAGTGATTATTTTTTTAAGTGCATGCGGCATTTCCATAACCTAATGGCAATATTCATTGTGGCTTGGTAAGGTTGCTGTGCCTGCCAAATGCAATGAATATCAATAACCCTGAATGCTATGATTAATAGTGAATAAATCTTATTTAGCATAATAAATAATAATAAAAACTAAACATTTAATAACAACCGGGCTGATGTTTCATCCCATGGCAGAAAATATTTCACATATTACTTTTCTAATGTTTTTTGCTATGTGACATAATGTTAGCGGGAATGAGCTTCTGGCAAGATTTACCAAAATAAGACAG
>RSEF01000020.1:8178596-8191791 GCA_003993805.1 Himantopus leucocephalus
AGATGATCTTACAGGTCTTTTCCAATCTAGAAGATTCTGTGATCCTGTGATTCTGTGATCCCAAATGAAAATCTGAGATGTTTCATTCCCACAACGTTTATATAGGATGCTCAACCAAGTCAGAAGGATTTCATTGAAAAACTAACATTGCCCATCAGCCATTCCAGTTTCAAAGGAAAATTATTCTGTTAAACTGGATTATACATTTTTGGCTTAATGTGAGGCACAGAGAGACACTGAAATATCGGTATTTCCCCCAGGATGGAGATTTCGACCTTTACCAAATTCCGTAAGAGCAGCAGATAACACCACCTCCGTTAGAGCTTTCCATGCTCTCTTACTCTTTGCTCAGAAAAACTCCCCCTTGATTTCAGTGTGCATCGGATGAACGTCTTTCTGTGAGCAGCTGTTAGAGGTTGAAGCATTCCTGCACAGCTACAAGAACTTTTATTACTGCAACATAGGCCTGAACCACGCCGAATGGAGCACCGGTGACCTCCCAGTGCACCCGTGCTTTTCCCTCCACTGACCTCATTCCTATGCGCAGTGCGATGCATAAAGATAAATAAAGAATATAGGGGGATTAGTTGATGCCTCCTTCCCCACTGGCAGTTTTACAGAAGATGGGTCAGGGCCATTGCAAAAAAACGTGGAGGAAAGGCCTGATGTTTCCAGGGACAAACATTTGAGAATGTGAGATTTCACACAAAGCCACGACAGAGCGTTTTATAGACACCCCACCTTTTTCTCTGACATGTACAGACATTTCACAAGTTATTCCCTCTGAAAGAAAAGTGAAGAATTCTACCTGCTTGCAGAAATCACAGAGTGCTGCACTGAGAAACACATTATTTTCTTGTAGTTTAAAATCATGGCAGGACACCAAAATTCTTGGGTTTTTGCTTTTTCCCCCAAAACACGTCATAGAACTTATTTCCAGAGATCATAAAAGACAAACAAAGCAAACCCCTGGGGGGTTTAAGCAAGCAAAAAGTAAGCTTAAGAGACAGCCAGGTTTTGTGGGAATGACACACCAGGGCACTCCTGCATGGGATGAGAATCGCGCACCTCGGCACCCCTCTGAGTATTTTCGATCTCTAGAAAAAAAGCCTTTTCTTTTACGACTCTGATTTTTCCTTCCCTGTTAGACACTGATCTGAAGACATGGTCATAACTGCGACTTGGGACTTCCTACATTTTTGAAGGATGTTTTATGGGTTCAAACCGTGTAGCACAGCAGAGAGTTGTGAGGACTTTCCAGGAATGTTCATTCCTGTGGCATTATTGAGCTGTAAGAAGATTATAGTTAGATTATAATTAGACACTAGCATGAAGAAACCACTAACTGGTTAAATGAGCTCTCATGGCCAATCAAAACTGTTTTATAAACTTAGCAGCGGCCTTAGAAGTGCAACAACTAAAAGCTTTGCCAACCAGGCACATTTTTCCTCAGGTCCTGGCCATCTGATCAAAGATAAACAATTGCGCTTTGCAGGCAATGTTTTTTACTTACAGCCGTTTGAGGGATTCCAGTTGAGAGAATGTCCCTGGATGAATCCTGGAAATCTTGTTGTTGTGCAAGAATCTGCAACGGGAGAATGCACGCCAAAACATTATTCAGTATTTGCACTACGCAGATGATAACATCCCAGGTCAAAACTCAGTTTAAATACGAAGCCTGTTCGTCAAAACGGAGCTTAATTTTGAAATTTACTGTGTTTGTTTCCATGAGCTATAGGGATTTCATTCATTTGCAAGTGCGATGCAATACACCAAAGCGGAGGAGCGGGTGTGGACTGGAAATTGTGACTCAAAATGTGATGTCACAGGTTTAAACTGGAACCTTAAAGTTAATTTGCTTCATGGTCTGCAAAGGGAGGAGAAAGGGCACGAAATCCCCACAGGCTGGACCCACCCTATGTTTTCTGCGCCTGGGTCTGCTCCAGTTTATAAGGGACCCTTTCTTCCCCCCCCTGCAGAAGATACGGCAATTTTACAAGGGTGGCCACTGAAGTAAGGCTCCAGCAGAAGACACTAGACAACTCATGCCCTAGACTAAATGTAGTTATTAACCCAAATCCATGAGTAAATCTAATTCAGACAACAACAGCCTGAGCTGGGCTTATCCCTGAACAAAGCTCAGGCAAATTCTCACTTCCAGAGTCTTAGCACACGGGTAAGACTCCCCAGTTCTTAGAAAACAAAAAACCCTGATTGCACTAAAATGCATCAGTGGGGACTAAGATGGGGTAATTAACTCTCAATTCCCATAATGGAGAGGTAAATTTAGTTATGTTGGTTACATCTAAAACTCATAAGAGACCATTGACAGAAGACAGGAAGAAATTTTAGTAGATGGTGGAACAAGAAAGAAAGACAAAAGCAGTCCAGCTTGCGTGCAAGTGTCTGCATACACACGTGTACGCGCGAGTTCAGCCTAGCTGGATGCTGACAAACCTTCCTCTAAAATTTAAATCCAGAATTTTTGTTGGATCAAATACAGAGACTGAGATCAGCCATAGCGTACAGATCCAGGTCTGAATTTTCCTAATGGTGTTTGGATCCCATGATTTTATTTTCCGATCATGTATGGACATAAGGCATATTTCCATGCAGTGCAGAAGGGTCTGTTGGTTTCACCATGGAGTGGGAACCACCACGTGAACTTTTGTCCTAGTGGCTACATTGCTATTAGGAGCAATCCCAGGGAGCAGGAGACACAAGACTTTGTTTCCCAACTGCTTTCAAGAGGGATGCGTGTTTTTCTTGTTAGACTCTCTTCTGACTTTATTTCTTTTCCACCCCCTTTTTTTGTACACACTGCCCAACAGTGACTCATGTTGACCTTATGGTCAGAGTAAAATTTCAATTGACTTGGCCAACTCTAGGGCTTTCTGCAGATTTACCCCTACTTAGGTGGAAACGTGAACATAACACAAGACGGGAAATTCCCTTCGTATTCTCAGTAACCCTTCTACTTGGCAAGTACATAAAATCTCCTTCTTCAAGGAAGCTGCTTCTTGCATTTCTCTCCATTTTGAAAATCACACTTCACGCTACCGAAACGGTTACACCAAATGAAGGGGTTTTCCCCTTTTCCTCACCCCCTTACTCACAAGAACGGTCCCATCTTTACTTACAGCCTTTCAAGTTTAGGCAGGTCACTGAAAGTCTCCAGCTCCAGACTTTCCAGGTTGTTGAAATGCAGGTAGCTGTCGCACAGAAAATCACAAAGGGCAGGCTTACACGTTGCAATTGAAAAGCCAGAAGGTCTTTTCAGATCAATCCACCAACACCCACCGATACCCAGCGCACATCTCAGGGCAGATGTGGAGAAGCCAGCATTCACTTCAGCATCTCCACTTTCCACGTGCAAGCATAGCAGCCAACACTGGTTTTTCCCTATTCTGTCAATTATTTACTCTGTTTCTTAATGAACTAAAACACACACAGAGAGGAGGACAGATTTGCTCTTCCCTGAAGCCCAAGACCACCACCATCACTGCGAAGTGCCTGTGGCACTGTTAAGGGTCAGGATGAAACCGCTGCCCACGGAGAGCCAGCAGCAGCTGCTCCCATCTGACCACCATACGGGATCCCCCAGTGCCTCGGCATTCCCCAACACCGCCTTGGATCGTTGGGGAGGAAGAAAGGAAGAAATAGCCGGACTACAGGGCACTTGTTCCCAGCCTCAGAACTGCAACTTTTCTGAGCGGGATCATGAGTTTGCTGAGAATTAATTGGTAGAAAAAGGCTCTGAACAACCTGAAATTGGTCCTGCTTTTTGCTGAAGGTTGGATTGGAGACATCCAAAGGTCTCTTCCAGCCTGCGTTCGTCTGCGATTCTAACAGGGGCTCCCAGCACGTGCATCCACCCAGCAAGAGCAGGAACGGCCGCCATGGGGCCGTGCCGTTTCTGCAGAGGGAAGGCAGAGTCTCCAAAGACAGAGACGGTGCAGTCAGCTGGAACACTTGGTTCTAAATGGCACATTAACGCGAACAGCCCGGTTCTTGCTAATACAGGTTAATATTTTTAGTTCCACTAAAATCTCAAGTGTGACCTGCTATTCCAGAGGCCCGGGAGACCTTCTGCATTGCCCCAGGTCACCCCCTGCCATCCGCAAAGAAAACCTGGGGTCTGCAGAGCAACACACCGTGATACCCGAGACTCCCTGTTCCCATTAGCTGTGACGTGCACCGGCAAAACTCGCGTGTTCCTGACCTTTAGATGCATTTCAGTATGGTTTCAAAGTCGCCTAAACTCTTCCCCCTTATTTTACACAGGCATAAATTTCACAGCGGACGCTGATTAATCACGGATCTACAAATACTCATTCTGCTATTGTAGCTGACTGCATTGAGAAATAATCGCCTAAGCCGCCACATGGCTGTTTGATTTGTAATGGAAGGATTCATGATAAATGGTCCACTATCAGAGCGCAAACCGAGAGACGGTGACTCAGATTCTGCAGCGGAGGGCAACAGCGGGGAGAGATGTACATGTTTTAATAAGTCTCAGATGTCTGCTGTCATTGTTTTGGACCTCGAGGAAAGCATCTGATACCGTCCATCAATCGGGTTATAGTTTTTCTTGAAAAGCTGGCTTGTGGGGTACAGGAAAACGGGGTAGGATTTGAGCAAAGCTAATTCTTTTGGAATCATGCCTGCCTGAGATTGAAAACAGATGGGACTTTCAGCGGGTTGTTTGTTGGTTTTGTTGGGTTTTTTCTTTTATTCGTGACATCAAGTCTGGAACGCTTATTGTTAAAATATTGCTGTGGCCAGCATCATCTCCTCTCCAAGCATAGCTGAGCCGGTATCTGCTTCCTATGTTTTCTCCCAGGCATCCTTGCTGAGCTGGCTGATGAAAAACCATCTTGTACACAAGGCTGATAGCACACCTATTATTAAGTTTGCCTGAAACTTCCCGTTATACTCTGTCCGCCTCTGCTGTCAGCCTGGAGAACAAGCTGAATCCTATCCCTTTTACAGCAAAATCCTGAGTTACATTCCAGCCCTATAAATGCTGTCATTTGGCACAATCCGTGAATTAGAACGGTTTCACCTTTGGTCTCCGTTCTCCAGCCATGCAAATAATTCCTCTGCTTCAAACATCCATGCTCACACTCCCTCCATATGTACACATGTATTTACACACATGCACATAGATATGGAGAGATAGATATATATCTATCACGACCCCGGCATGAAAAATCTAATCCCAGTTTAGCAAGACACTATAGGAGAGTCAGACCTCAGTCTTCCCATCTCACCTTGAGCACGGAGCACTAAGAGTCAAAAAACCAAAACTCCTTTGACTGAATAAACAGCACAGATTTGCAATACACAGAAGGGGAGCAAATAAGGACTGCTGGAGTGTCACTGTGACGGGCTCCAGCTGCCAGGGAAACACGTGAGGCCCCTTCCATCCCAGAGTGCCACGCAGCTTGGAGGGAAGGCCATTACTTTGTTTGTTTGGACCCATTATCTTCCCCCCCCGTTGCAGTTTCCAGATGCTTTACAGCATGTGAACACCACCGTCACTCCCACAAATACCCCACTGCCCCAGCTCTCGGCTTGCACTTCATCCATTCGTTTTCAGTAAAGGTTTGGATAAGAGAGAATCTCGACCAACACCCCAGTTCGAGCAAAGGGCCAGGTCCTACTCACTGCTCCAGGAGTCCCAGCAGGCCAGCTGCCTGCTGCTTCAGACCATCCTACAGACCCCTACCTCCTCCCATCATAAGGTCCTTGGACGTAAAGGGAATCAAAAGCACAGCTGGGCTCTTCCTATGTTCCAGAGGTTTAGGGTCAGGAGAAAACATATGGGATGTCAGTCGTAAGAGACCTCAGCATTAACTAACCAAGACCAGTACTGGGACCAGCCGTTTTCAGATGAAGCTAGTGTAGTCTTGCAAAGCTGGATGATAAAACGGTAGAAGCCTCATCCTACTCCAAGCTAAGTGTCTGGTACCCTCCCCTACTGGAAACACAGCACTTGGGTTAGGAGAGCCAATAAATCAGCTCTCACGCACATCACATTCAGCAACAAACAGGGCACGTTTGTACTTACAGCTGTTCCAGAGAACGGAGCCCACTGAAGGCATGTTGCTGGATGCTCTGAATTTCATTTTTATAAAGGTAGCTTTCAAAAGGAGAGAAAGAAAAAAGCATTAGGCCAACTGACCAGCAGTTGTGGTTTGAAGAGACGCAGGAAACAGTTATGAACCTCAACCCAAAGCAGAGCTTGCTGAGTGGATGCAAGGGCAACGTTTCATAGCTGTGACATTAACATCTAGAAATTTTGAGCACAGAAAATACGTCCTTGACTGGCAAACATTAAAAGTGGGTTGTTCAATTTCAAAGCGGTTAAGAAATTACTGAGCTACCAACTCACAGGTATTTCAGGTTCTCCAGATCTTCAAAGGATCTTCTCACAATATGTTTTATTTGATTATTGTTCAGCAGCCTGTTCAAATCAAGAAAGAAAAACACAACCGGTTAATTCAGCATGTGTGAGACTTTGTGGCATTTCTGTTGCTGGATGCCCACTGAAAAATCCTGAGCCCATGTTTCACAGAGTTTAAGATTTAAAGGGGTTAGCAGATCAAAGCTGGGATACTCCCACCAGCCAAGTCAATGAGAAGGTTTCTTGCCCAGAGGTGCCAAGTGCTTCCAATATGTACAATGATGTCAAAGACTCTTCTTTACCTTTTGCCACAGTGGTTTTCACCCCAAAGTTACAATTTTGGCCAGGAAAGGGATGAGGGGAAAGGAGACATGCAGAAGGAAGCGGAGGGGAGGGAGAAATTTAATCACTGCTGCCACTCTTGTACAACAGCAGCAGTTTCTGAAGGTGTTTGGTTGTGTTCAACAACGTGTGAGCGGGGGCACGCCGAGCCAGTTTTTAAGAGTACAAATGCAGTTTAAAATACCGGTTCACAGCGGAGTTATAAAATGGTAACGCTTTTTCTGACCACTTTGCATACAAATACNAACGGTAACGCTTTGTTCTGACCACTTTGTATACAAATATGTGCAAAGGAAAAATAAATAAATACAGATCTGACTGGTGAGGCTATTCAGAGACGGCCTCCTTCGATCTAGAGAGCCTTGTGCCAGATTTTAATACAAAACCTATGGACAGCATCGCGTTGGCAAGCAACCTGCGACTTGTATGCGCAGTTGCCATGACTGTGCCTGCAAATGCTGACCGGTGCCAATGACCAGAAACACAGCTCAACCTTGTAATAACCGCGCTGCGTGCAACGGCGGTAACCACGCAGCTGAATGCTACAAAAACCTCTTCTGCAACCACTGCCAAGCCCAGCACGGAGAAAACGAAATAAATCACTTATAAATAGCTCTGTAATAAGACGACGTTTAACTGTTCGTCGTGGCTGCCCAACCACACTCCTGTGGGTCTTTCACCGTGGTATCCCACTGATGTTCACATCTGGCAAACCTCGCTGCGGCCGCAGAGCTGGTGGACCTTACAGCCCAATAGCTCAGAGCAAGGATTTCACCGGCTACAATTAGTTTTAGAATTCCTAAATGGAGATGTGGATGGAGGGGAGAGCTGCGACCGGGTACTGCAAAGATTTGTTTTCCTAGTGTTGTAGGAAAAACTGCTATTCCCTCTGCAAGCGGTCAGACCTTACAGCGTTGGGTCAAATTTAACACGTGCACTGGATGCGCCTTTTCTGTTTTACGAGCTCTTTTTTGTGATAGCTACGCTCCTCAGAAACGATCTGCCACCAGACAGCAGGTGAGAAGACAGTTCAGCGCTTTCCCAGCAGTAAAGCCCAATCTTTTGTCCCACTTTGCTGGAGAAAATAGGGTAGGCAGTGCACGAGCCGGCCTCTGGCGCTATGAGAAAAGGTCCCTTCCTGGGAAGAACAGTTTGAGCGGGTAAAGGATGGAGACAAAAGACAAAGAGATGAGGAGAAATGGAAGAAAACGTGTGGGAAAAGAAGATGAAGATAAAATCAAATGCCTCAGGGATGCAAAGATAAAAGGTGCCAGAAACACATTATGGCAGCCTCACATGTTACTGCCAGGGACCTGAGTCACACCAGCGTTCCACCACCTTGTTCTCAGGCAGAGTATTACATTAAGGGTCCAAAAAGCATGTAAAAAACTCGAGTGAAAAGAAACCTTTGGAAGTCAGAACAACAAGGGTTTGAGAAAAACCTCCCTATCCTCGATTTGACCATCCTTTTTTGGCTATCTACCCTGCCGCCACGGATGCGGGTGCCACTACCAATCTGCACGTTGCCGGGGTTGTGGACAAGCAGCCCGAAGAGGTTAAGGCAGAAAGTTGCTGGAAAGTTTCTGCACAGCTGGAAGCAATGGCTCAATACACACGGCTGAGGTTAAACAACCCGATTTCACTCATAAGGATGCAAAAATGATGTCAAGTCCTTGGAACACACGATCCTGCTTTGACAGCCAGATATGCTGAGTGGAAATGCAGCCCCTGAACACCAACCCAAAGGTTTATTTGATGACTGAACACCCAAGGACTGGAAATAACTGCTTGAGAGCAGCGCGGGAGAGGGCTTTTGTCTATTTACCCCCAGGACAAAGACAACACAGGCACCAACCGCGCACGCTCCCTTCCCTGCCCTCTACCAGGGCGCTTTCATCTTCAGCCAGAGGAGGACGAAGGCAGCTTGTTGTCTTATCTGATCCTTGGCTCTACTTCTGAGAATGCCGGATGGGCTGATGATGGGTGCCAGCTCCGATGTCATTCCCATGGATGTGAGCACCTGTCCGGTGCCACGCAACTGGCATCGGCCACCCGTTTCGCAGGGGGCACGAGACAATGACCGGGTGAGCAGATCCTGGAGGCAGGGTGACACCAGCAGCACCACGATGGTCTGGACTCCTTCGCTGACCCTTTATCTTTAATGCAATGAGTTCAGACCAGGACTGAAGTCCAGGGGGGATTTCAAATTGCAACCTGTTGTCTGACTGCATTTTGGTGCTATTTAAAAGCATTAACCTAGTCCGTTGTTTTTTTCTTTTATCTTGGCTATTTAGGACAGTTCAAGGGGATGTAATCAGTGATCCAAGCCAAATAAGACAAACTCTGGAAGTTCAGATGGCACGCAGTACGCAGGCCTCTTATCTCATCGTCTGATCCTTAAAAATTTGTTCATCGCCCCATTAAAGGTTAAAAAGCGTATGGAAGAAGCCATCTCTGTTTCCTGTCTCAGGATTCCCCATTGTAATAGTAGGATATGTTCTGGAAAAAACTCAAAAGTGAGATAATTTATGAAGTCCACCATAGCCCACATATTCCAAAATGCTGCTTTCAGAGAAATCCATAGACAAGACAGCACATCTGGCTCCTAGAAAACCTTTACACAGCTTGTGCACAGCTGTCTGCTCTCGACTCCTGTGCAATTCACCCAGGCAGAGAAGGCTGCAAAACCCTGGCATGACCTGGACATTGATCCCAGCTGCAACCAATAGCAAACCGCCCAAATTCCTGCTAATGTTAAAGAGGACTGAATGCTAACATCTACTGCTAACCGGATCTGCTGGGAATAAACGCTCTGGCAGACAGAAGCTGGAAAGATCATTATCGATGCGTGTCTTAAGTATACCCTTTAGCAAAACAAGCTAAATTAAAACTATCAGAAGTACGTTTCCTGGAGCTTATCAAAAGATAGCGAAATGAGGTGGCATTCCCCTTCGTGCCAGCTGGTGAACACCACTCCAAATGAGTAGGTGGACTCAATCATACAGGTTTTATTCCTGAAAAATTCTTGTGAGGGGTTTGAGATATACAAGCACCACGAGATCTGGCCCAGATTCACTAAGAGAACATTTTACATCCAGTTTCCTTTAGGTTTTATGTCCTGACCGCCTCTCCCTTCTCCTTCCCCACCCTCTCTCCAGGTTGCCAAGCACAGGCTTAAGTTGCACTAAATGAGTCGTTTTCTGTTTTGAAGAATGTATTAAATGGTGTGACAGTACAGAATTCAGACTCAAAACGTGTACTCTTTCCTCATTTCATTTGACAAACCCCGTGCTACAGTCATTGTGACACAACAGCTATTTTTTTCTTCTCACCATTAATAGAAATCATCACATAGTGTATTTAAAGGGGGCGAAAAAGCGAGTTTAATGTTCAGCCATGCATTCTCCCTTGCTGACAGAATGATCTGGAATAGCCATTTCCCATATTTGAGGGGGAAACTTTTATTCTGAGATCCAAGCAGGCTCCGACATCCCCTCCTTGCTGGCAGGAACATGTTCTCTCAAGAGCTACCAGAGGGTTCAAGACAGAGCCTCCACCGTTACTCCTGAAACCCTTAAAAAGCAGCATCTAAAGGAGAGCTGCAGCGCTCACCAGAAGTGCCTTTTGCTCTCACCTCAGCAGAAAGAGAAATACGACGTGAGCAAGGACACTGGCGGGGCAAAGGTACAAGGACAAGCACATACCACGATGTGGTCTGCAGAGTCCCTATTCTCTAGGGTGCCCGTGCCACAGGCAGAACGAAATGGGGAAGTTAAGAAATAGCGCTTTGGTCCCAGGGCTGGACATTTCTATAGACAATGCTGGAGAGACTCAAGCAGCAGCAACCCTTTGGTTGTGATGGCCTTGGTTTCCAAACGCAGCAATCGACCAGTTGGGTCAACGTGGCAGGGTGCTGACCTCCTGTGGCAACACGTGAGGGGACAGTCACGCAGGGGTGTCATCATCCATCCCCACCCAAAGATGACCTAAAAAAACTGGAAAGCAATGAGACGCTGTGCCTCACCACGGGCTTGCAATGTGTTTGCTGTCTTCCACAGAACCCCACCTGCTGTGAGCTAATGTTGGGTTAAGTGATGCAGCTGGCGTTGGCAAACCCAAGCCAAACATCTGCTGAGGAGCTGCGGGTGTTTTGTGGATGGCATACAAGACTTTTTTCCCCTCTCCCCCCCTGCTACCCTATTTATTTCTTTTTACCGAGGGACATGTTAACGGTTTAAAAATACACAGAGGAGATCCTGACACCAACACCTGCATGGGAACTGAGAAGAGGCAATAGGAAGGGATGAGGAAACCTTCAACTCTAAGACCTTTAGCCCAAGAGGACTTCTCCAATGCACACAACACTGCAGACAGCCCACGAGCAAGCCCCCAGAGGTGCAGCATTTAGGATAACTGCTTGTTACCTGTGGTGCTGTACCAGGAGTTCCCAGCCAGAAACATATCATGACTGTATCTCTTCCACAGACAAACAGGGCTCCTGTTTTTAATTTTAAAGTAGTGCTCTGTAATTTATCAAATCTTCTCCCACACCAGGGAGAGAAAAGAAGAGAGGAGAGCCAGCGGAAGGTTTGAAATGTCAAAAAGCCCCACTGGACATTCCCGGCAGGCTCCTCTTCTGTCAGCCTCACAGCCCACCTCCCCGCACCCGACGCAGCCTACAGAGGTTTCCTTATCAGGGTGGTTTATAAACTGTCAAACTTGGACATACTACAGCCATCCTGCCCCAAAGGAGGTGCAGAACAGAAGCTTCACCAGAATCTGCTGCCCTGCCTCTGCCAGGCCGAAGCGCTGTAGGAAAAGGCTTTTTTAAAAGGATTTATTTACTTAAGGAACATTTATTGAAGTCCCATAGCAGAAAGCTGCAAGCTCAGAGCTCTGCATACGGAACCTGAGCTATGCTGTCCTCCAAACCTCTTGCTTCAAATATTCTGGCCAAACTTTTCCAGCAAGTCTCTCAGGGATTTTAAAGGATTTATTCTCTTTATCACTTGAAGACCTATATGAGTCCTCAGGCAAAAGTTTACCATCTAAGAAAAAACAGCAAATTCTTCAGCTCTTACCAGTTTTAATGTGGGAATTGGACAAACCAAGGTTCCCGGAGAGAAATTTGCTTTAGGAGCACGAGGTCTGACATTCTTTCATTCAGTTATCAAGCTCCTCATCCATGGGAGTTAACTACTACGAGTGTGAGAATAACTGATTTTTCCAGTTTGCTGGCCAGCCCTGGCAATACAACCAAGCATATGAAGCACTGTCTAAACGGAAAGGTTTCATTTGCAAAGCCAGTTGATTTTCAGAATTCAAATATGAAAATGCAGTATTTTGTTAGAGCAGTGTTTCACCTAATCGAGTATTCCAGCTCTGACGATGGCCACAGGACAGTATTGAGGGAGAGCAGGACAGCCTGTCCACCATCTGTGCAAAACACGTTCCTCTTACCGCCCCGGCATCCGTAACCACGAGGTTAGGGATGTTAGGGGGGACATTTGTGCCTATTCCCCTTAGTATCCGTTCACGGACTTGCTGTCCTTGAGGTCCCTGTCCAGGAGGGTGTGGAGACAGAAAGCAAAAAGAACTGGAGCAATTCACGGAGCATAAACAGGTATTATAGACCGGTCTTTCCATCCCAGCCAGACTGCGCATCTGTATCTAGCTTTAAGCAGAGTGGCAGGAGTCAGAAAGAAAGAAGCAGGAGTCGGAAAGAAAGAAGCAGAAGTCTCGCAGATGTCAGGGAACTGCCCAGACCACGGCACTGGCAGGGCAGGAACTGGGAGCTCTTACAAAGCTCCGCAGGTTGGGTGGAGCGTCTCTCCAAGTGAAGGCCTGCCAGCATCCTTAGTTTCCCCAGGGTTCGGCTGAAACTAGCCTGGCGGTCCTGCTGAGCTGCCTGCCAAACATCTGTCTGCATCACACAGAGATGACATAATTTGGAACGGTTTGTTTTCTCGACTCAGGAGAGCTTCAGGGGTGGAAGAGCAGGTCTGGAGATCAAGATGCCTCAGCAGAGCTTTGCGATAAGGTAAAACCCCACAGACTCAGACCCTATGTTCTCTCTAGATACTTTAGTCACATTTATCACCCTATCTGACCCTATCTCAAATGACAGAAATCCATCCAAAGTATCCTTTCTCTCTATTATTTTTGGCAATTAAGTACCACGTGGTGCTGTTTGAGAGATTAACATGGGCTGTTCTTGAGCTCTGGATGAACAGCATCATTGGCAATAAAGTTTTCTACCAGTCCTAGTAGGACTACCTGTCCCGGGAGCAGGGGCCTGGGCCATGACCAGGCTACCAAGCATCCTGCAGTCATGGTCTGGCCAGTCCCATGCACGCAGTGAAACAATCTTCAGTAAATGTTGATTTTTTAAAGGTAGCTATTGCCCTGGTGAGGCCACATCTGGAGTATTGTGTCCAGTTCGGG
>RSEF01000020.1:8191891-8225650 GCA_003993805.1 Himantopus leucocephalus
GCACCTCAGTGTCCTTCTTGTGGTGAGGGGCCCAAAACTGAACGCGGTACTCCAGATGCGGCCTCACCAGTGCCGAGGACAGGGGTAAAATCACCTCCCTGGGATATAATCAAGTGCAGGGAAGAACAGCCAGGTGGTCCTTCACTCCGGAGGACTGTTCCCCTCCTGGAGAAGGAGGCAGCCGTCAGAGGCTGGGAAATGAACTGCCTTTTCCTCGCTCTTGCAGGCGGCTGGACTCCAACGCCTTGCTTTGCGACTGCGACTTGATGTGGCTGGCCGAGCTGCTGAAGAAATACGCTGAGCAGGGCAGTATCCAGACTGCCGCCACCTGCGAGGCTCCGCGGGAGCTGCACGGGCGCTCCATCGTCACCTTGACCACCCAGGAGTTTAACTGTGGTGAGCGCGGTCAAACCCCTCCACCGGCCACCCTCAGCCCGTGGAGTTGGGCTCTGGTCTGGGAATCGCTTCCTCCACCTCTTTCCCTCCCTTTCCGCTGTCCTGGCATCCTGCTTTCTCCCTCTTACTGCTGGAATGGGCGTCACGCGAGTTACCGGGGTCACGCAGAGAAAGCTGGCAGTCGCACGGGGGTTGAAAGCAGCTCCGTTTCGGCTGGCAGGTGTCGTCTTGGTTTCTAGATAGAGTAGGGCCAGTAAGGGACCTGCTGGGGTCGGTGGTTAAACCAGCAACCAGGAGAAATGTCCCGCGTTGGGCTGAACAGAAGGGGAGAGCTGCGGTGGCTGGAAACACAACTGAAAACCTAAGCAAACTCTTAGCGGGTACGTAGCTGAACGCTTTGTTTGACTGCGGTAAGGTATTGCGTTTGTTAAGCTGTTATTCTTCACATTTAGACAACTTCTCACTGGAAAATGCCATTTTCAAATCAAAGGTCTTGTTCCGAAAAATCCCAACGTTAAATATTTCATATAGAAAAGGACAAAACTCGTACTTTTAAGTGCAGGCGTCAGCGGAGGGTGGCACAGGCGCTGCTGTGGCTCCCTGACACTGCTGCTGGTGGAGTCGGTTTGAGATATTCCCACTCACCCGGGCCAACTCTTAGCATCCCTCCTGGATATGCCAGTCCAGCTGTGTGCGTGGCCGTGCTGTGAGCCAGATGTGCGAGATGAGTTGGATTTCGAAGAACCCTCCCTTGAATTCTGCTTTTCTCCTGTGATCTTATTTTTTTTAAAAAGAAGCCTTGACCATTTCACGGCTTCGTTTAGGGCACAGCCATGCAAAGAGCTGAACTGGCACAAACTGGTCCGTAACCTCAAGGCGGGGGGTATAGGAAGGGTCCAGAGAAAGCAGCTGGGGACACATGGAGTGGGATCCGCTGGAAACGGATGTGCCGCACAACGAGCTGTCCCCGACACACACCCGGTGCCACAGTACAGCCGTTCATGTAAATTTGTTCTGGTTTAGGCATGGGCACACAGTGGGATGTCTGTCAAATTAGCCAGAGCACCTGGTGGGAAGATTTTGCTGGCATTAGGTTTTTATGCTGGTATGGTGCCAGCTGGGGAAGACAAACGAGGCATAATTCAGCGTAAAGCTCTAACGATGCGGGCAGCTGATACCCAAGTCGGTACGAAGCCGGCTGGCACCAAGTTAAGCCACCACTTTTTAACAGCTGTGAGCCGGGGGAGCACATCTGCACTGGATCGGCGTTCTGTACCGTGGGGCTATGGTGGGTTTGGTCCCGCACTGGCGTTGCCACTGGGGACAAGTTGCCAAACCGTTAACTTGTGGTCTAAAGAGACCTTCCACTGGAGAAGGGGGCGGGTTCTCACTTAATCTTCTGAATACTCCAGCTGGTTTTACTGGATTACTGGTGAGCGTACAGATTGTTAGACGGGTCAGTATTCTGCTGAATCAAGATGAAGCGCTCCAGATCACGTACATGAATTCCTTCCTATTTTAGCACATCCTTTAAATGTCTAACTTGCTTAGCGCTTCAGTACATCTTAAAGTGAAGCGCGTAGTGAAAGGCTTGGCTGGATAGGGATCGGCTGATGAATTAGGGACATAATGAATGAAATCCAGTGGAAAGGGAAGGTTTGCGGAGAGCTGGCACTGTGTTCCGATGGAGCAGGCGGTTGCGGATAGCAGCAGGCTGCCCGGGGCAGAAAAACAACCCAAGTGAGGATGCCACTGACTTCTTCGCTTATTTTGGGGGAGCCGGGGACCAACTCTTGGGGTGGCTATAGTGAACCAGTGTACCAGGTCTGGTTTTTCCCAGCGCTGCCCGGGGAGCTGATCCGCTGCCCGATACACCGGCAATAGGAACAGCCTCTTCAATTCCCCAGGGCTTTTAGCGGGTTCAGATGAACGATGCTGTTCCCTCCCTGACAGCATTTTTGCCGATGTTGGTGAGAAGTCTTGGGGTGGCTCTGAGCGGACGCCGTTGTGCCGAGGGCTCTGCTGGTGTCTGCTCGCTCGGGGGTTGCAGGATGGGTGTTGCGTTACCCGCTGCGCTCCGGTTGGGCTGTGGGGGCTTTTGTGCCGCTCTAGACTGGGTTGTGTTAAAACTGTCTCTTGCAGAGAGGCCTCGCATAACCTCAGAACCCCACGATGTCGACGTCCTCTTGGGAAACACAGTTTATTTCACCTGCAGGGCAGAAGGCAACCCAAAGCCTGCGATTATTTGGCTGCACAACAAGTAAGTCGCGCACAATGAGCCCTGGGGCAGCAAAGGTTTTCAAGCACCGAGCTCTGCAGTGACTGCCTGTAATTACAAAAGCTGCTTCATGCAACATAAAAAAAAAAAAGAAACAGATATTCCATGGGTTGTATTTACCTTCCTTGTAATAGCATTCTCTGGTGACCACGTAATCCAAGTGGCGTTTTCATCTGCATTTGAAATGTTTCATCTGCATTTGTAATGGATTCCAAGAGCTTATAACTTTCCCATAAACATGCTCTGCAGGCTGAAAGCAATTGTCTTTTGATCAGAAAAAAAAAAAAAAAATAAAATTAGTATTTCGTGTTGCTCTAAGCCACCATGCTTGCCATTTATTAACTGCCGAAATACTTCTAGTCTCTAGGTTTTTCTCACTGAAGGCCTAGCAGGCTGGGAGAAGGGCTTTTTTTTGCCAAAGGGAAAAATCACTGTGCTCCGCTGAAAGACAGACCTTGCAAAGCGGTGTATAAATTACCATTCTATGCAGCGACACCGAAAAAATATATGGCTATGCTAGATGCTAAATTGTTTCTGGGAAGTGCTACACAGTAAAATACCCTGTGCTCAAGCAGTTGCCCACTGTGGAAGTGAAGTGACTTTGCTGCTTTACGAGCTTCTTGTCCGTGGGAGCCTGAATAGGGCTCGGTTATTAATAAAAATGATCAATGTATGCTTCTTCGGCTAACTCCCCACCAGGCAGAGTTTCAGCACAGAGCAAAAGTTTATGGCTGAGTTAAGTCCCCTGGAAGGAAGGTTTTGTTAGGGAAATGCTGGCAGGCTCCCAAAAACAGCATTGCGAGAGGGGTAATGATAATAAATGTTCCACAAACGAGATACGACTTGAGTGAGGAGACGTCAGGGGAATTAAATAAATGCCCAGCAAGCGTATTAGTTTGCAGAGTGGGTTCAGCCTTTGTCCTAGGGGGAGAGAGGTCCCTTCTCCCCTTTCAATCATCTGCAGCCTTCCAAGATTCCTTCGTGCTGGGACAAATGGGATGCAGCAGTGGGACCTTCTGCCGCGGGCTGGGATCCAGGAGTCGCAGGTCATTGTAGAAAGAAGGAAGACGTTTCACAGCTCTCGGGTTGGCTTGGCGTCCAAGCTGTGTTGGGGTCCCACAGTGACTTAGAGCTTTTTGCGCCTCCCCCGCCCAAGGCCTTTGAGCCTGTTTGAATAGAAACGGCTGCACACAATAACAATATTAATTCGTTATTATATTTGCACTTAGTAAATAATGAGAACAAGCTTTCCGGGCCTAGATGCCCTGACAATAGCAATGATGCTATTGCATGGGAACAGTACGCTCTCCTCATGGGCTGTAAATGTCGTATGTAATCAGTGGTGAGAGGAAAAGTAGCTCACCCAGGGAGTAAATCAGAGCTGGAGCTGAAGTTCAGTGCTGTAAATCATAACTCTTGCTATAAATTTCATGAAGTCTCAGAATAGCTCGAAGGAACACCAATTTACGGCAGTGCATGCAAAAAGCCCCGCCACTCCCCCAGCAGTTTGAGGGAGGACCACCAGTCTTTTCTCCTTTCGTACTTTGCCTAATTGTGGCTGTTTTTCAGTAACGAGATTGACATGAAAGATGACAATCGCCTGAACCTGTTGCAAGATGGTACCTTGATGATCCAGAATACCAAGGAGTCGGACAAAGGCGTCTACCAGTGCATGGCCAAGAACATAGCTGGGGAGGTCAAGACACAAGAAGTGGTTCTGCGCTATTTTGGCACCCCATGTAATTGAGCCTCGTGCACCCCTTGAAGGCCCAGCTCGGGTTGGGAGGAGAGTGGCTAACAGTGTAGCATGGTCTGAGCTTTAGGGGGTTCCTTCACGGGAGTGGGAAACTGGGGGTATAGAGGTTGATGGCAATTTGGGGCTGGGGAGGGAGTTTGGAGGCTGGGATGGATTCTGCAGCACAGAGGTATCAAGGGTGAAGGGGACACGGGGGTGGGGGTGCTCCAGCACTAAGTGACCAGCTTGGGGAGGTGGTAGGAAGAAATAGCACTGGGGGAATTGCTCACATGGAGGATGTGGAGGTCAGGGAAGAGCCAGGTGCCTGCTAGCCGGGCTGCATCAGGAGTCCAAGCAATTTCTGCCCATAACTGAGGAGGCAGCAGAGCTTCTGGTTTCTGAAGCACTCATTTCCTTCCAGCCAAGCCCACATTTGTGATCCAGCCGCAGAACACTGAAGTACTGATTGGGGAAAGCGTCACCTTGGAGTGTGGGGTCTCTGGGCACCCCCACCCTCGCATCAGCTGGACCCTTGGCACGGGCTCTCCTTTACCGCAGGACTCCCGTTTCGCTATCACCAGCTCTGGAGGACTCTTCATTCAGAACGTCACCTTCTCGGACCAGGGACAGTACAACTGCAACGCCAGCAACACCGAGGGATCCATCCAGGCGACAGCAAGGATCATAGTCCAAGGTGAGGAGTCCCAGGCTGACAACATTTCTGGGGTAAAGTGCTCACTCAGGGCAGGTGTATTTAAGCCCTGTGACTGGTTCTGCTCCCATGAACTACGAATTAACCCGAGCTTGTTGCCTGAGTTTTTCCTGCTGCTCAGTCATTTCTTTTCCCTCCAGATTCTCCCAGGTTTCTCCTCATCCCCACTGATCAGACAGTAACTGAGGGACAAAGCGTGGATTTCCCTTGCTCTGCTGAGGGTCACCCTCCACCCGTGATTGCCTGGACGAGGGCAGGTACTGCCTCGCTTGACTCGGGGTTTCTTTCTCTTCTGTGCTGCCATCCATGGGGTGTGGGTGAGAACAGCCGAGCTGCTGGTCCGGGGCGATGACTTACAGTGGCGACACAGGACAGATGGTGATCAGCACAGACCTAGTCACACTAGGAGGTATGTCGTAGATCACCAAGGACGATGTTAAGCACTGAGGAAGGAGCCTCTTAGGTCTTTGACACAGTAAGTAATCATGTCAGAAGGAAGGAGCGTGCTGTTTTTCATCAGCATGAAACCCACGGAAAGCCTCAAGCTTCCTCCTGCGGTGGCTTCCTCCCTCCTTTGAAAAGGCAGGGTCTGGACGCTCCAAGTTGGTGGGTATCACCATGTACCAGCTCTCCGTCATTGTCATTGATTTGCCCCTCTTGCGGAGCACATTGCGGGAGAGCACCGTTCTCCGCTGACACACCTCTGAGGTTTCTTTTTAGCTTAGGAAAAGCCACTTGGGGCCAACAGGTGGTGGTGAACTTTTAAAGTCTCAGATGATTGTTAACGCTGGCTCCACTGAACTGATCCCATCCAACACTTTCTGGGAGAGGAGCCAATAACGCTTGGCCCAGAGGCCCTCCAACTTTTCCTTATGCTTCGCAAGCCATAATTAATGGTTTAGTGCTGTGGAGAATTCATGGCTATTGTTTTCCAGCTTCCACAGCAATAGCCCTGACGTGGAGTTAAGAAGGACCAGCTGAAATTCTCTTCCACCAGCATGTTCTCCATCTCCTTTAACCTGTTTTCCTCCACTGCCCAGATTTCAGAAGGTATTTCTTAGAGATGTGGAAAGGAGCTCAGTGATAAGAATTGAGGTTAATAACTGCTTTGTAACCAGGTTTGCTCGGTCACTCAGCAATCCAAAGAGCAACCAGGCTTTACAGGGCTTTCACAGAAGGCATGCAAAGAGCAAGACAAGAGGAGGAGAAGTGATGGAGCATCTCTTACTCTCAAAGCCACTTTTGACAGTGTGGGGAGGATTCAGATTCCTTTTGGTATTTGAGGTGAATAAATAGGGCCTTATTTGGAGGAAAAATGGAGTATTAAAAAAAAAAAATCACTAAACTGAGAAGTTCTAATAATTGTGTTTGGGTTTGGTAAAGCATTTTAATTTTGAACTTTTCTCCTTAAATAGAGGAAATATTGAAGCAACGCAGTTTCCAACCCAAAGAAAATCAAAATACCAAATTAAAAAAGACAATGCTAGATGCTTCTATTTATTTGATTAAACAACCAGTTTGGATAATTGAACACAGATTTGGTATCCATCAGGTGTCAGTAAATCTGCAGTTTGCACTAACAAAAGGCTTATGAGGAAAGAAAAAGGGTACCAGCTCCTTTCCAGAAAGAAGAAGGGTACCAGCTTAGACAGGACAACTCAGTTGTGATCCTGGGTGTGGGAAGAGCAGCATCTGTCCTGTTCCTCACTTAGCAAGATGAGGATGGTATTTCAGGGTGGCTGATGTCATGTTGGGAAGGAAATGAAATTTTGGAACTGTTGCAGATACCTCTGTGGGAAGAGACGGGAAGAGAAATCTCAACGACAATTAACAAATCGCACTGCTTGTTTGACCAGGTGGGCCACTGCCGAATGACCGGAGGCACAGCATCCTCTCCACGGGTACCCTGCGGGTGATGAGGGTTGCTTTGCATGACCAAGGCCAGTACGAATGCCACGCCATCAGTGCCATCGGAGTGAGGACCCTCCCGGTACAGCTGTCGGTGACCCCGCGAGGTAAGCTGGTGAGGCTGTGGGGAATAAAGGCTTGGCAAATGTGTGTCATTAATTTAACGTTATGGTAAATAACACACTGTCTGACAAGGCAGGGAATTGCCCTGGTCCCTACGGGATGGGATTTTGCTTTTCCCTGGGAGCAGATGTCTAGCCATGAAAGCTCCATCAGTTGGTGGGAAACTTTAAAGAGGTTTCCAGAGTGCCAAGATTTGTCAATTGGAAGAAGCTGCTTCGATTTTCCTTGGAAATTTAGCTGGTAGTCTGGAAAAAGTATAACGGTGGGAATGAAACTCATCTGGTGTGGCCAGAGAATGGGATGGCATCGGTTGGCATCCGCACAAATTAGCGCTTGGGCAGGGTTACGTGATCAGAAATGACCTTTAAAGCCCATCAGACGAGCTCTGGTATCTGGCCAGTTTGAGTGAAAAATGCGTCCCTTTAAAGTGTTTGGGAGTTGTTATGAAGAAAACAATTTTGGTAAAGGAAAGGAAACAAAGGATTTTTGTCAGAGAATTTACAAACAATTGTATTAAATTCTTAGTGATCTTTCCTGTGCTATTTTTAAATTTGGGCTTTCCTATAGCATGAATTCTAACATTCTTTTTTAAAGGAAATATTCTGCAAAACAAAATGTTTTCTTCTCAGGAAGATTTACTCTGGCTCCAGATACGTTTGTCTTAAACATTAGCTACCGGGTCATAGGTTCAGCCTAAATTTAGGTATTCTAAAATCGAGCCTCTGTAAAATACAAGTCATGCAGGAACGCTTCCATATTTTAATTTTCTTTTTTGTTCCCCTATAAATAATTATTCTAAACAAGCAAACGTCCCTGCTCTTTCACAAACGTGGCAGAATTTTACTAATGGTAAACTGGAAGGAAGGAAACTGTCTCGAAACGTGAAATCAGTGATGCTTCAAGCACAGAATTCGCAGAATAGTTTAGGGCCAGCAAGATCAATACAATTATTTCAGTGAACCTGACTGACACTTGCCAGAGAGCCTTGTCCGATAATTCCTGAATCAATTCACGGTCCTCGTTTCAGCTAGAGCGTCTTTTCTAGAAAGCCTTTGAATTAAAGGTTTTAAATGACAGAGAACCCAGCGCATTCCTATGTAATTGCCCCAAGTAAAGACACACAGGAGCAGAAAATAATGAATGTAAATTACAGAAAACTTGATAGAACTTGAGCACGGGTAAAGTGGCACCCCTTCGAAGAGCCCTTGCAGCAGCAGGAGGAGCCCCAGCAGCTCTGGTTTCCCCGTGTGGAGATGTTCTGTGCGCAGATGTCTCTGTTTTCCTTGATGCATTTCTGGCGCTTGTGACTTTTTTCCCCTGTGTCACACAGTGATACCCGTGTTCCTTCACCCCCCCCAAGACGTGGTGGCAGAGACAGGCCAGGACGTTGCGATTACCTGCGCTGCCCAAGGAGATCCGCGGCCCACCATCACCTGGGTCAAAGTAAGAGATGGTGTCGTGTACTCAGCCGTCACCGGGAAGCAGGATGGCTCCTCCGTGGGGGCATTAAACAACTCTCTCGTTAAACACCTCTCCCAGCTCAACTAATTAAATCTGTTTGTGCAATACACATGGAAGAAATTGTGTTTGATGAAAATTTAAGGACCGACATTTCCACTGATTTGGTTTTTTGAATGGTCTGAAAGAATGTTGCTCTTTCCCAGGCTCAAAGCCTTGTGAGGCACATTCCTGTTTTCTCTTGTTCGTTCTTCCAAAGAAGTAACTTGAAGCCATTGACCTTCCAGGATGTTAGAAACGCTTGATTGACTATTCCTGGAAAAAACTGAAAATGGTTTTTTTTCTGAGTAGTTGGTCCTTATTTCCAGGATTCCCACTGGTGGAACTGGATGATGCTGGTTGGCTCCAGCTCTGATGAGGCAAAGCCACGACCCCTCACAGTCACGCTGCAGCCCGGCTGCTCTTTTCAAGAATTCATTAGATGAAGCCCTTCAGAATTTTTCCTGCTGTGCTGTAGTACAACACCTGCGACCTTCACTGGCACCCGCCCTGCCCGTGAGCAGGAACAAATTAGGGGAAAATGCTGGAGCCTCCGTTACCCTGCAGCAGTCTGGTGGGAGGTGACCTTGCAGGTTGCCTTGAGCTCCAGCCAACATGGGGAGCAGAAGAAAAGAGCCTGGGAGGGCAGCACAGTGAACACTAGATTGGGGCAGGGCAGCAGAAAGGTGTTAAGAAACAGGACAATAAAAAAGTAAAACCTGAAGCCACTTCCACCACCCACCGTGTTGCGAGGTAGGGTTTGAGCGTGCTGCTGCTCGCAGCACTTTGATCAACGATGCTGCCCAGAGCCAGCAAAAGCTGGTATCTGCAGTTCAAGGCCAGCAAAAATCCATCAGTTGTCCCAAAAGTGNCGCAGCACTTTGATCAGCGATGCTGCCCAGAGCCAGCAAAAGCTGGTATCTGCAGTTCAAGGCCAGCAAAAATCCATCAGTTGTCCCAAAAGTGAAGATATTTAGATTTTTTTATGTGCCGTGAAACTTCTGTGACAGCATCAGGGCACAGGGCTCGCTCCAGCCAGCCTGTCTGTAAGACGTGCGGAGAAACGCGTGGGGTGTTTGCCCCCTGCAGTGACTGCCTGGAGGTGGACCAGGTTGAAGGACCTGAGCAAGGACCTCCTCGCAGTGGGTTCAGGCAGGAGCAGATGTCCTTGGATGGCTTTCTGGTTTCTCTGGAAGAGCAATGCTAACATCTGGTGGCCACGTTAGTTCATCGCATCCGTCTGCGGGTTTGCTGAACGGGCTGAAGGCCGGGACGGTAGGAAGCTTTCTATACCCTGACACTTTTTCTGTCTTTTGATGGTGCAACAGGAGGGTATCCAGATCACGGAGAGCGGCAAGTTCCACATAAGCCAAGACGGGACGCTTTCCATTCAAGACCTCGGCGTGGCTGACCAGGGCAGATACGAGTGCATAGCAAGAAACCCTTTTGGCTTCACCTCCAGCGCTATGCAGCTCACCATCACGGGTAGGGTATCTCCTGTGGTCCTCCTGACTCTTCTCCTGCTCTCACGTAAGGAGGGGCTATGCTGTGTTGATGCCTACGCTTTGAACGGGTAACTCCGTTATTTCTTTAGCTTCTTTGCAGACAGGTCCCTCGCGGGCGCGATCAGGGTTGCTCCGTTGTGTGAGCCCGTGCACCTCCCAGCTGCTCCTCGCTCTTTTCTCAGCTGAGCTGCGGTTGTGCCCTGCAAAAGCCAAAGGTGTTGTCTTAAACCGCCTCCCGCAAGCCGAGCTGTCGGCGTGCGTGTAGTTACTGCCTCTGCTGGGAGGGAGAAACTTATTAGGATGTGCCAACACGCTCACAAGTCACTGTCTGACCGTAACCTCGCACGCCGGGGGAGGGAGAAGGAGAACAACATTGTCGCTGCCAATACGGGGTTTTAAATGTTCGCTCGGTCCCTCGGGGATGGGAAATAAGTCGCTTGTTTTCAAGCTGCTGCTCGGTTCATTAGGGGAGCTGTAATGAATAAAGAGGAGCAGCGCTCCTGTGCTAGTCAAACCAGAGGTCGAGAGTGGAAATTGTCCTTCTTAGAGGGTGAGGAAGAATTGACAAGGGAAAAAAAATCAAAGGCAAGCAATAAGGTTAAAAATTTAAGTGGAGGGCTATTCCTCAAGCACGCAGGAATAACCAGCATGAATAGCGAGTAGCTCATTAGGTGAATTCAGTGTCATTTTCTATACAGGGATTGTATGCAAGGAGCTGAAGAAAATTGAACTTTCTTTGTTGTTTGAAATTATTCCCAAGGTAATTTCTGTGATTTATTCTCGATTGGTACCTCATTTTCCAGGTGGCTATTGCAAACGCTGGTAGCCAAATGGGAGCTGGTTTCTTCAGCTGTGACACAGACCCTGGCTTAAAAAATGCATTCTGTAGTAATTTTTAAGAGTTCTCATGTGTGCTTCTGAGGATATTCGAACAACAGCTTTCTTTTTTGTTTTAAAATTATGTATCTTGTGTTAATGCTGAAATTGAACTGAATTAAGTGTTTCACAAATGGAAAATTAATGTATGAGAAACACATTCANATTCTCATGTGTGCTTCTGAGGATATTCGAACAACAGCTTCTTTTTTGTTTTAAAATTATGTATCTTGTGTTAATGCTAAAATTGAACTGAATTAAAAGTGTTTCACAAATGGAAAATTAATGTATGAGAAACACATTCAAATGAATGTCAGGAATTTTAGAAGTTTCTTTTGTAGGAAGTAAATACATTATTTTGGGTTAACCTGCTGTGATTTTTACATTTTGTTTTTTCCAATTTAACCACCAACCAAACCAGTCATTTGTTTGCAAAGCTGTACAGGAGCAGACTCTGAGTATGTATTCCATAGCCATCTCCTGAAAAAGTCACTTTCTTTTTCAGGCAGTTAATTTCTTCTTTAGAATATCTATTTTTAAAAAAATAAATGTTATTGGCGTTTATGTTGCGAACGGAAACAGAGTTTGACCTGCAGTGGAGTTCCTGGTACGTGGCTTGTACTGGGACACAGATTTTCTTGAGTTTGGAAGACAAATTAATAGCAAAGTAAATTTATAACTTTTTACTCTTTCTTTCTGCTTTGGAAAGCCACAGACGTCGGTCGGAGCGGCGACACCTTTGTAGCCACGTCGATACGGGAAGCCATCAGCAGCGTGGACCACGCCATCAATTCAACACGCACTGAGCTGTTTAGCAAGTAAGTACGTGAAACGCTGTGGTGTGAGACTTGAAGCAGAAAAGAGATAAAAAAGACAATGCATGAAGCTTTCTCAAATCTCATTTTATCGTTGACAACCCGCAAATGAAAGCCACAGTATTGTTTTGGGTATTGGAGGTTGAAGCTGCACCGTGTAGATGTGAGGATGTGATAGAGCTTCATAACAGACATTTGGGATTCTGGAAAAATCTGATACACGAATATCACCTCTTATGTCACTTATATCTGCAACGTACATTTTGTCAGCTGGAGTTGGCTCGAGAGACAGTGCATAGAAAAGAAAATAATCAGCATAGTCATTTTATAAATGCAACTGACTTTGTGTAGGGTGAACAGAAATAATATAATAATTCTAACCATTTCCTCAATGAAAAACGACTTCCCGAGTGAATGGTAATTCTCTCCTCTTCCACCCCAGTATGTGTTTTTATTGAAAAGGTGGACAGTTTGTATTAAGCCTAAAACCTCTGGGTCTCAGCCGTTGAAAAGTGAAAAATAAATTACTGTAGCAGAAGAAAACAGAGATCCGCAGGAAATTAAATATGTGTGTTTTCCTGGGGAAAAATATCCTTTCTTTAATCATCGGCAATAGGCAGGCAAGGCGCATTGGTCTTATGCACTGGTTTGGGGGGTGAAGCACCAGACCAGGCTGAGAGCCTGACTCCTGCTGCCTGTAGAGCCTCATTGCTCGGAACAGAGTCGGTTTATTTTAATGTTCCTGCATCACCTCTAACTCCTTGAAACAGACGCCCCAAGACGCCCAATGACTTGCTGGCTCTCTTCCGTTACCCCCGGGACCCCTACACCCTTGAAACAGCCAGGGCAGGTGAGATCTTTGAAAGGACCTTGCAGCTGATTCAGGAACACGTGCAACAGGGTCTGATCGTGGATATGAATGTCACAGGTAGGAGAGATTTTATTTCCCTTCTTAACTTTGTGCGTAGGATTAAATAAAAGCAACAATGTGTAAATATGCAGAAAGTTTAAAAAGTGCGATTTTGGGTATTTCAGGAAATGTGTTGTCTGGGTTCCAATGGTCTCATCAGTCTCAGGGGTTTCATAACAGCCTGAGGGCTGGTTTTGAGGTTACCCGGTACTCGGGAAAGTGGTTCAGTTTCCCATCTTGCTAAAGACTTCTTAACTGGCTATGAAAGCCCTAATCTTTAAAAATATTTGACCATCTAACTGACAAAGGAGAACCTTTGTGGGTCTCAGGTTGAGTTCATCAGCATCGTGGTCAGAGATGTCTCCTGCACTCCAAGTGGCAATGAGGATAATACTGAAAACTCTGGAGTATTTGGGTGCTGTAGCAGAGGAAGGGGGATATCATTCCTGACTTTCTCCTCTGTCTCTCTACTAGTTTGACCTCTTAGCTGCAAACTCGGAGGGTTTCTAGCCACTCAGCTTCCTTTTATCGAGGCAGCGTGGCAAGCAACAAAGCAATGCGACACCAAAAATACCTAGTGAGGCCCAAGCATCCAGCAGCTGGACTCCAAAGCTTCCTAGCTGAGACTTCCTTGATATACAACAGACATTCCCATACACTGCACGTTCCTGCCTATACGTGTGAGTCATCAGGTAGCAGGCATGTGCGTTTGGAGCCCGTAAATATTTTCGGATGTATTCTAGGCTGCGAGGAGTCTCCCTCCAGGCTGCAGGTCTCGTCTGGGCTGGTCCGACTGCCAGGCTCTCCTCCTCGTTGCCCTGTCAGCATCCGCACAGCGCAGCATTATTCAGCGCTTTCGCGTGGCGTAGCGCCCTGGCAGTCACCCACAGTTTCCCTGCTGCTCGTCACGTAGGGTTTGGATGGTCCGTGGTGCTCGAGGTGGCAGTAATAACCCAGAGAGACATAAAGTAAACCCGTGACCACCCCCACAGTTTGGTCTGCCACTCACAACATTTCTGGTTTCCATCTCTGTGTAGTTTATACTAAACTCTTTTCACCTTCTTTTCTTCTCTGTGGGTCTGGTATGATGCTGTGCTTCATTTATTCCATAAATTCTGTAGGCCTGGTATGATGCCGTGCTTCATTTATCCCGTAAATTCTGTAGCAGCACCACGATCAGAGACCTGGTGCTTTCCCACGCCCACCCTGACAATCCCAGCCGCAGTTTTCACACCGAGCCGTGACACGGGANTGTGACAATCCCAGCCGCAGTTTTCACACCAAGCCGTGACACGGGATGGTGGGAACCGGGTGGCTACAGCGGCTGTGGTCTGACACGGTGCTTTGCCTTTTCCTTGGCAGGCTATCGGTACAACGACTTGGTGTCCCCTCACTACCTGAACATGATTGCCAACCTGTCGGGCTGCTCTGCCCACCGCCGCACGCCGAACTGCTCGGATATCTGCTTCCACAAGAAGTACAGGACCCACGATGGGTCTTGCAACAACCTCCAGCACCCGATGTGGGGTGCATCTCTCACAGCCTTCCAGAGGCTCCTCAAACCCGCCTACCAGAACGGATTTAACCTCCCCCGTGGATTTTCCTTGGCAGAAGATGCCAGGGACCTGCCCCTTCCTCTACCCCGCCTTGTCTCCACAGCCATGGTCGGGACTGAGACCATCACCCCCGATGACCAGTTCACGCACATGCTCATGCAGTGGGGCCAGTTTCTGGACCACGACATGGACCAGACGGTGGCAGCCATTAGCATGTCCCGCTTCTCAGATGGAGCACCCTGCAGCGAGGTGTGCAGCAACGACCCGCCATGCTTCTCCGTCATGGTCCCTGCCAACGACCCCCGCGTAAGGAATGGGCGCTGCATGTTCTTCGTCCGCTCAAGCCCCGTGTGCGGCAGCGGGATGACCTCCCTGCTGATGAACTCTGTCTATGCCAGGGAGCAGATCAACCACTTGACGTCTTACATCGATGCCTCCAATGTTTACGGCAGCACAGAGCAGGAATCGCGGGAGCTGCGGGATCTGAGCAGCCAAAATGGGCTGCTGAAGCAAGGGCAAGTTGTGCCTAGCTCGGGCAAGCATCTCCTTCCCTTTGCTGTAGGGCCACCCACTGAGTGCATGAGAGATGAGAATGAGAGCCCCGTGCCGTGCTTCCTGGCAGGAGACCACCGTGCCAACGAGCAGCTGGGTCTCACGGCCATGCACACGCTTTGGTTCAGGGAGCACAACCGCATTGCCACGGAGCTGTCGGCCCTCAACCCCCACTGGGACGGAGACCTCCTGTATCACGAGGCACGGAAGATTGTGGGTGCCCAGATGCAGCATATCACCTATGCCCAGTGGCTCCCCAAGGTCCTTGGGGAAGCTGGGATGAAGATGTTGGGTGAGTACAAAGGCTACAACCCCAACATCAATGCGGGGATTCTCAACGCCTTTGCCACTGCTGCCTTCCGCTTCGGGCACACCTTGATCAACCCCATCCTGTACCGGCTGAACGAAACCTTCCAGCCCATCCGCCAAGGCCACATCCCCCTGCACAAGGCCTTCTTCTCCCCTTTCAGGATCACACAGGAGGGTGGGATCGACCCCCTCCTCCGCGGGCTGTTTGGGGTTCCTGGGAAAATGCGGGTTCCCTCCGAACTCCTCAACATGGAGCTAACGGAGAAACTCTTCTCCATGGCACACTCTGTCTCGCTGGACTTGGCTGCTATCAACATCCAGAGAGGGCGAGACCATGGCATCCCACCTTACAACGACTTCAGGGTCTTCTGCAACCTCTCATCTGCGCAGGAGTTTGAGGACCTCAGAAATGAGATAAAGAACTTGGAGATCAGGGAAAAGCTCAGGAGGTACTGTAGCCTGGACTTGGAAGCATCAAAATCACTGGAGATCAGTCAGTGAAAAGTTTCTGCTCCTCCCAGGACACCCGTCAAATAACCTTCCCAGATATTGCTGCCCACAGACGTTCAGATAGGGTAATAGCTGTGGTTTAAGAACGGGGTAAGACAAATGAGGTCTCTCCAAGTGATCAGTCTGGTTCTGAGTGGAGTGTCACCGGGCACTGCTGTGGTGTAGTTTGGGAGCAGCTTGAGCCTTGGAGCTGTTTTCCAGTGAGACTAAACTGCATCCTATCTGCACTGGCTGCCTCTTTCCAAGGCAGGCCTTTATCTCTTTCTTTCAGATAAGACCATTACAAATATTATCCAGATGAGTTCCTTGCATACAAATTCCGATGATGTGATCGGTTTTATTTTATCTCCACTCTTTGATAGTCATTTAACTTCTTTTTTAATATCTTTTATCCTGCAGTTTATACGGAACTACCAAAAATATCGACCTGTTTCCAGCACTGATGGTGGAGGATCTTGTCCCTGGTACCAGAGTAGGACCAACACTGATGTGCCTGTTAACGACGCAGTTCAGAAGGCTGAGGGATGGAGATAGGTATTATCATCGGAGTCAACCCAAAGTCTTTAGTATTCTGTTTGGGAGGAAAAGAGCCTGTAATTTTTGATTATTTCTTGTGTTGCGATATGAGGAAGGGTCTCCTCCGTCCAGTGCATTTGCAAAAGGACTTGCCACAGTTGCTGTCAATGTGTCCTTTTCTGATATAATGATTCTCATTTCACTGCAGGACACTGAGGATGTGCCCAATGCCTCCTGAAAAGGCTAGAAAACATCTGCAGGACCTTCTTTCTAATTCCTATTTGCTGATTGTGTGAATAAGACCCGTCTTTGCCTGGTGATGCACTTAGGGCAGCAGCATTGTTCACCCGTGTCCCAACCTGCTCCAGCAGAGCTGTCTGAGCCGTGGGATTCCCCGGCCAGGGGCTGTACCTGCAGGTGGTGGCACCCTGCGGCTCCGGCCAGCAGCTTGCGGGGATTCCTGGGTTCAGAAAAGGGCAGTCTGTGTTCGCAGCCACCTGACACCAGAATAAAAGCTCCTTTTGAGGGGTGTGGGTGCTGCCACACGGATGTAGGGGAACTCTTCTCCCTCTCCCAGTCTCACTCCCCGTCCTCCTCTTCTGCTCCTGAGTCATGCTGTGATTACAACCCACTGCAGGTTTTGGTATGAGAATCCCGGAGTCTTCACACCGGCGCAGCTGACTCAGATCAGACAGACGTCCCTTGCTCGTGTCATCTGTGACAACAGTGACCACATCCAGCAGCTCCAGAGAGATGTCTTCCGGATGGCATCATATCCGCAGGGCATGGTCGGCTGCGAAGAGATTCCCACGGTGGACCTCCGTTTGTGGCAAGACTGTTGTGAGGGTAAGGAAGGAGGCTGCTCAAGCACCGTGGGGATGGCTCTGGGTGGCATTCGTCACATGCCGTCAGCTTATAGGACATGCCAGGAGCTGGTTTCGTGGTACACCATGAGAACCGTGTGTCAGCAAATGGATGCATGCAGGAGTCCAACCGCCTGAGCACTTCAGGGCTCACCAAAAGTTAAAGCAAATTTTTAAGGGCGTTGTCCAAACGCCTCTTAAACGCTGACAGGCATAGGGCATCAACCGCCTCTCTAGGAAGCCTGTTAGCATCCTTGGATCTGGCCAAAGGTCCACCTAGCTGAGGGCTCCTGTCTCTGGCAGCAGCCGATAGCTCATGCTTAGGGGCAGAGACTGAAACAGGCCGTAGGCATGGTGACCCCCACCACGTACCACTCACAGATTCATTTGGGAGTCTGTAAAACTCTGCCATGAAACCACAGATGCCACCATTGTCCCTTTGTGCTGTATTCTGGCTACCGATGTCCAGCTGAGACAGGGGAATCTATGCATGATGCATGCCCTGTTACACTCCTTTGTTGCCTCCTCCCCTCCGGCATAAGAGACGTGTCAAGGGTGGGTGGTGGAGGAGGGCAGCGCTGCCTTGGGCTGCCTTCAATCCACGTGGTTCTGCTTTAAACACGAACGATCGCTACAGACTTTCCCTTCCTTCCCAAGACTGCCAGACGCGCGGGCAATTCAGGGCTCTTTCTCAGCGGTTCCGAAGCAAGAGGTCTCCTGGCTTCAGCTACCCAGAAGAAAACCCTGCCAAGCATAAGCCTGCCTTCCCCAGGTGTAGTATCACCCCTTCTTTTACCTCTATTTGATGAAGCATAAGAAAAGTTTTTAATAACTCAGTCCATTCAGGCCTTTGAAATTGGCATTCTGCAGAGGTCTGGAGGTCAGGAGTGTTTCAGTAGATGGATGCTGAACTTGGTCAAAGTCCTCCAACACTTTAGTGCAGAGCCCGACTCTGATATTTAAATATCCGGGCTGAGTGGCTTTAGTTGGCATCTCTTGGCAGGTGAATCCGGGAGTTGGGCCCTTCTGTTTGATGCTCCCTTGGAGGCTGATATTGGAGAAGGCAGAATGATTCTCTCATTCAGGAAGCTGACGTTTGCATAATCCCTTTCACTTTTTATCCCTGACCCCAGAAATGAGGCGCCTTCTCCAAGCCCTTCCTCCAGAGAGAATCTCGAGTCCCTTGTGGTTGAACTGGAGAAGACAGTTGCTTCCCTACGGAAACAGGTAAAACTTTGTGCCTCGACATTTGTCTTCCGTGGAGTCAGCCTGGAGCAGGATTTAGCTGTTTGCTACGGGCAGCCTCCGCAGCTTCTGTGCCCTCCAGAGCCAAGAACGACCATTTGGTGGGAGGGAGCTAGCGGCAGGTAGAGAAGAGGTAGAGTAGGGAGAGAAGAGGTGAAGCTGAGCTCTGTGGGCTCGGACCTCTACAACTGGAGGGTAAAAACCAAGTTTGAGCCTCAGTGAAGGTAACGAGCTGGCGCTTTCTTCTTGTATTTGGGACAGGTTAAAGGTTATCTGTGCAATGGTGCAGACTCCTCTTAGAGCTGCTGCTTTCTCGTCCCCACCAGGTGAATGCACTGGAGAGCCAGCTGAGGTGGCACCACAGGAACACCAGCACGCATGGCCAGGGGAAGAAGACTGGAGACAAATGGAGAAAAAGATGACCATGTTGCCTGTTCATATAAGGTCAGTGTGGTTGTTCTGGGCGGGGGTCCAAGAGATGGATCAATGTGGTGCTGCTGAGTGTGCGGTGGGACACCTGAGCAGTCTTCACATACAGAAGAGACTGTTGCAGAAAGGAATGGAGCAATCCGGTGATGAATGGGACAAGAGGTAATAGGCTTAAATGCGGCAGGTTAGACACTCATTCCTACCAGTAATGATTAGTGACTCACTGGAATGGGTTGTCTGGGGCTGTTGTGGCGTATCCATTCCTGGAGGTCTTTTAAGAACTGGTTTGGCAAAGATGGGGAAAGACATAAGTATAGGATGGACGAGGTGGACTGGGTGAGGTCTCTCAGGCCTATTCTTCTGGGACTCTGGGTAGGTTTCTTCTAGCAACACCTAATGTCCCAACCCCAAATCCAACAGCCTCCAAAGGACCTTTGTGGGGAGAGATATCACAGAGCGCAGTGATGGAGTGGATGGACTGGTTCCTCCTCAGGGTAACAAGGACACCTGGGCAGATGGAGCAATCCATCATTTGCCTACATATTGTCAGCGATTTCCCCCTCAACAACTGAGTCACTGTGCACCTCTCTCCCGAAAGCACCAGTCCTCTGTTCAGCTCCGCGCAAGGGAGTGAGGGTGTTCAAGTGCACGTTTAAAGTCACCGTCAGCGCCTGCCAGCCTGGGGACTCCTGCTGCTGCTCAGCTGCGACAGGGCGCTGGCAGAACGCTGCCAGACCTCCAGTCCCCGGTGTTTGGGGGCACGGAGAGCACAGACTGAGCTTCCTTAGCCCGCTTTCCATGGAGAACCCTGCAGCCTTGAAAGAGAGGATGAACGACTCGCTGGCACCCGCCAGTCTGGAGGAGGAGTTTAATGGTTTTTACGTGTTGCGAATGATGACCGCAGGGACAGGAGCAGAAGAGTTGTGCGGAGGCGTTGCTCTGCCAGGCAGTCTGTACCAGAAGGAGCATCCTCTGGAAGTTAGATTGCAGGAGAGGGCAAGCAAAGGCTGGTCTGCGCAGGTAATCTCAGCAGAAAGCAGAAGGGGAAGCCTGTAGACTGGCCCCATGGTTTTCCAGTGTGATTTGGTGTGTCGGTCCTTATAGATTTTCCAGTTGAACAGTGATTCCCCCTTAGAAATGTGACATAAATTGCAGCGTGACACACGAGTTGGCTTTTCCTTGTCACCGTTTGCAGATCCCTGAAGAGCACTCTAGGGTTCACAGGGTCCCTGAAAAGCATTTCTGTAATTTTAAAGGGCTGTTGCTGGTTTTGTGCTGCAGTCAGGCGTGCCCCAGACCTGCCAGGCACTGTACGAACACCTCGCTCTGCCTCCAGCTGCCTCCCATAGAGTTTTTCTGCTTTCCTGTGCCCTTTCAGGTACCTTGTGACCTGCACTCCTGCTCTCCACCAGCCAGTCCAACCCACTCCTACAGGGCTCAGAAACAGCAGCCACCAGCCCCCACGATGCTCTGCCTCCTCTCGCACCTCCTGTACCGCTCCCTGTCCCACGACGACCGTACTTCTGCCTGTATTGAACCCCCTGCGCTGACTGTCCGTGAGCCCCTCAGCCCCTGGACCATTCGCCTCTGGGGATGGGCTCTGCCCTCGCTGATGGTGACAGATCAGCAGTCTGCTGAGATGCCGCTTTCTTCCTCGGTCCCCAGAAAACGGAGAATAATTGAAGCTGCTTTTAGTGCCACTGTTGTGCTCTTCTCCTCTTCCCACGCAACGCTGTCGTCATCCACCGCCCCTTGTCTGAAATGTCCCATGGGCACCCAACTGAAACAACTCGCTGAGAGGCAAAACCTTTCTCAAATGCACTGTGGTGCCAGAAGGCATCGAGAAATCTGAACACAAAAAAAATTAAAAATAGATAAACATGAAACCCAAAACAACCCCCAGCCATCTTCTCGTGCCAACGGAAAGAGCAAGAGGAACCTCAGGGCCCTGGCAAGCACCGCTTGGGCTGGGCTTGCGGTCCCTGCCAGCAGCGAGGAGGTGAACCCAAGGCTCGGGGAAGTCTCCCGGCTGTTCGGGTGCTTCTGGACGGGATGCCAGGCACAGCAGTGCCGAGAGAGCCGCTGTGCTTTGCCAGTCATTGAGTAACGAGTGGCGCATCCTTGGTTACGTGACCCTGCGAGTGACCTACCGTTACGCACCCAGCGCTCAGAAACATTTTCCTCGGCGTCACCCGCGTTCTCCAACTTTCTGCCCCTTTGGGGGTTTAATTGGATTTATATTCCTCTTCCTTTTTTTTTCTTCCCCCCCCCACCCCGCAAAACGCTCTTTGCTGGAAGATGTATTTTGATTGTAAGCGTAACAGGACCTGGAACAGAACCTCAGATAATTAGATGTAATGGGCGCTCTCATTAGTGGAGGGGAGCTGCTGGTTTCTGTCAATTAGTACGGGAGAACACGATGTGCAGTGTTTGACACACGGATGAATGCAAAGTGCTGTTTGTGTTTATTGCTCCCAGGTGCTCTGCAACCAAACCAGGACTACGTAACCAGCTCTACTGAACAGGTCTTCTGGTTTTGTTGCTCTTTGAAGGTGCTTTTTAGTGGTGCTAGAACTAAAGTCCCTGTGTATCCACTGTAGCCCCAAACCTGTGGACAGATTGGTTTTTAATCCATCCTTGTAAGCCGGTCATAGGGACTACAGAGGAAATACTTGATCCACCAGATACCCGTGCCTTCCTTATCTTTTTCACTTTTCCTGCGTCCTCCCACCTTCCTTCCCACACTGCAAGGACCACAAACTTTGATGAACTTTTATGCTTTTTCGTTTCTTCTTTTTTTTTTTTTTTATTTTTTAGGTGTTTTATAGTACCAAAGGGATTCAAAGCAGCAGGGATGCTCCTGGAACTTAATAGGAAAATAAAAAAAAAAGATACTAGAAAAAGGTTGTGATTTATTAGCAGTTTCCTGGCGTGGGACTCTGAGCTGTGCGTGCGTGTCCTGTGCAGACACAGGTTTGCAGTGATGAGCGTGCGTTAGGCATGTCTGGTAAGTTCAGCTCCGAGGCAGTATTTAGTCCTCAGGGATGTTTGTCATTTTGAAGTACTCTTTCATTTAGGTGCAAATCAAGATCCAAAGCCTTGCGTGTTATAAATCAGCTGCACTTGTCTATCGCTTGTACCACTAGAGAATCTAATCTGGCAAAGGTCAATAAAGGTACATTAGTCTCCAGTCTCCTTCTGCAAACCACAAGTTTACCAAGTCCTTATTCAAAACAGTACGGCATAAACGTTCCGTGCTCGATCTAATCAGATGGTCTCTAAATGCATAACCAAGCGGCCCCTTTTCCTCCTGATGGAGCGTGACGTGAGGAGCAGACGCGTCAGAAGCGCTGCAGAAGGACGGCAGAGGGGATGTCCCTTCCCCACTTGTTGCAAACCCTTCTGCGCTCCATCCTCCGTTCCCCTTCCCACGCTGAAGGAGGAAAAATACGCAGAGAAATTACACATCCCCCCGTGCCACCAAGAGCAAGGCTGTGTGCTGGGCAGGTAGGGGAAGATCTTGGGGGAATTACCTATATATTCAGATGTTACTTTGGTAAGTAGAGAGCAGAATATTTTATTAAAGATTCCCTTTTTTCCTAGAGCCCATCCGTGCAGCGACGCGCAGGGCACGCTGACGGAGCGCTGTGTACTCCCGCCCTCTGCCCTGGGCTTCTCTGCCTGGGAGAGGGTGAGGAAAGAGCTGACCCTCAAACCCAGATACTGAAATCCAGATTTTGTGGGCGGGTTTGGCATCGTGGGACACGCGAGGATGCAGGACACGGCAAGCCCAGAGCTATTGACCCAGGGATGGGTCCAGTTTGTTCTTCCTACACCATACGGTTGCAGTCTGCAGCCTGCACCCCTACAATCAATTTCCCATTTTTGTTTTTTTTTTAAGCGGCCTCTTTCAACACCCAACTGCGCACCCAAAATGAGCTACCCAGACCAATTACAAGCAGAGGAGGATCGAAATAATGGGCTCAGGGCCAGGAGCGGAGTTGCCAGGCACAAAACTCCCACTAATTAGATGGGACAGTTAAATGACAAAACCCAGGCAGGGGCTGGCGGGGGCTGGAGTTGGGGTTCCTCACCAGAGCAGCGACCGTCAGGCGGCTTAAAATGCACGTGCGAGGTGGAAATCTGTCCTTTGGCCGATGCCTGTGGATGCTGGGGTTTGGCAGGGGGGGCTGTAACGTGTCTGTGTCCCGGTGTGACCAGGACTGTGAGGAGCGTGGGTGTGCTGAGGGCAGCAGGAGCCGGGGGGGTTGTGCCAGGGCTCGGCTGCGGATGCCACGGAGGCACCTGGGGCTGATCCAGACCCCGCGCCAGACGAGGACCTCCTGATGCTGCGGGGGACCCATCTCCGCTGGAGGCTGAGCAAGCACCAGGTCCTGGTGGATCTGGGAAGTGGATTCCCTAGAGATGCTCTGCAATGGGGAATTAGTGGGAGGCGGCAAACGCTTTAGTGGGGTGACCCTGGGAGGTCATTGCAGACCAAAAGGAAAAAGGTTCGTGTGTTATAAACCCCACAATATCCACCCAGCAAATATCCAAACCACTTCAGATCTCTTCTAAGGTTATTTCCTTAATTCTGTTTTAGCTCTCACATGTTTGTGGATGCAATTATTTTCCTATGGAAAAAAAAATACCCTCCCACACAAGTGAGATCAAGACTATTAACTGGAGTCAGCCACTTGTCACAAGAGCTGCTTGAAGAACAGAGGGCTGTGTTTACCGGTGCTCTGGTAAGAAGCAGGAGCGCACACTTTAAAATAATAATTAAAAAAAAAAAAAAAGCCGTTCTCCTTCTTCGAGAGCAGCGAGCCTGGCTCCAGCTGTGCCTGTCTCCCAGATGTGCCCGCGGGTCTGAGCGTGGGACTCCCGCCTGCAGACTCATCCCACCTGCAGACTCGTCCCACCAGATCAACCAGTTTCACTTTCAGAAATAGGAAGTTCGCCGGGAAGGGCCGGCGAGCGCCCAGACGCGCGCGAGGGACGCGGGACGGCAGCATGAGCCTCCCGGCTGACGGCATGAGCCCGGGATCGCCCCTTCCTCTGGCCTCGAGGAGCGCGGTGGCATAGACCACCACATCCACCGCATCCACCAGGGATGGAGCAGTTTGTCCGGAAGCGTTTGACCTTCCTGACGTCCTTCTGGAACAAACTCCGTCCCCGCTCGGTGCCGGAGAGCTGCTCGCTGGGGTATCTTGGTTCCGATTCTGTTTCGCTGCACTCGGAGCCGAACTCCATTTCCTTCATCCCCAAGTCCTCTCTCTTTATCGCTTTATACGCTTTCACAGCCCGGAGCGCGGAGGAACTGAGCGTAAACGCAGGGGACAAACTGCGTGTCCTCAGAGAAGAAGGAGAGTATGTCTTAGCCCGGCGTTTGCTGGGGGAGCCGGCCATGGGCTACGTTCCTGCTGCGTACGTGGCCAACCTCAGCCAGGGGACCTCCACTCACCGGCCGTAAGTATCCCGTGCTCTGGACCCGTAGGGGGATGGAGGCTGGACCAGGCTGGACCATGTCCCTGCCCAGGGAAAGGCAGCATTCTCCCTCTGCTCCGGCGGGAAGCATGAGCTCCTCGTCCCCTGCTTTTGCCACCAGCGGTGGTGGGACTGAGAGGGGACCTTCCCTCCCCTGAGCATCCCTGCCGTGGAGCTCCTGCAGCTCACAGCGGTGGGGTGGGGGTGTTCAGCACACCCTGGCTGGGGGATGCACGGGGGGCAGAGATGCTGGTCCCCCTTCCTGGGTGCATCACCCTCGCACGGGATGAGGTGGCTCCAGGCTGGGACATGGTGCCATGGTGTGCACGGGTGCCGAATACACGGGCTCCTGCTTGTTCCAGCTCCTCTCCTTTGCATTGAAGGGGAGGCAGCAGGGAGGGAGGGAGCTGGGGGAGCTTCTGCCTGAGCCCTGCCAGCTCCGAAGAGGAGAAGCAGTTTGGGTTGGGACCTGCCGGGAAGCCCGGAGCTCTGTAGGGCCAAGCCGTGCTGTGGCCGCTGCCATGCGGCTCCTGCTCATCTGGGGCTGGGGGGGTCCCTCCCTGTCGGTGCCTCTCCCACCCGATGTGGAGCTCCGGTCGGTGTCTCAGCCCTCTCTCAGCTGGGGAAAGCCCAGGCTCATCGTTGCATAAGGCAGCCCGGTCCCGACACGCCGGGCAAAGCGCCCCGGGACACTGCTGCTCCCTCTGTGCCGGGCCATGAGTCACGGCGAGCGATGGGGAGCGCACGGACGGGGCGGGTGTGATCGCCCTGCAGATTCCCCCGGTGCTCACCCTGTGCCGCCCGGGGGGAAGAGGAAGAGGAAAGGAGCAGGGGGAGCCTGGATAGGGGCCCCGAAGGGCGGGGGCAGGATGGGAGAGACCCTCCCTCGCTCCAGTCCCTACGTGTGCTTTGGAGAAAGGCACATCCACTCTGGTTTGGACTGCATTGGGACCACACCGGCGAGGACCGCGGGGTCGGCGCGCTGCTTTAGTCCCATTGCACAGAACAGTTGGGCAGGCTACAGCTGAGCGTGTGCGTGTGTGTGTGTGTGTGCGCGCACAACCCGTGCCCAGCCCCATCCCGAGGCCGGCGGCGACGGGGATGCCGCGGTGCGGGAGAGCGGCGGGCAGCAAACGTGCGCGGCGTCGCAGCCGGAGCGAGCAGGAGAGCGCGCAGACTCTGCGGAGCCACAGGTCGGAGCTGGGTGGTAATTTGTTCGGCTGCGTAACTCCATCACATATAATTTCCTGCGCGGCTTCTCAGAGGCTGGCGATCCCAGCTAATGACGAAACCTTCGGCTTCTCACGTCCTGGCTGCATCAGGCTGGAGGCAGCAGCCCCACGCTCCCACACGTCCCGCTGAGCTGGGACCCAGCCTGCCAACCTGCCTTTCCTCGCTGGAGATTCGGTGATGAATCTCAGCACCGATCGGGTGCAGAAGAGGGGTTTGGCTGTGTCCTCCCTCCTGGCTCGGTGCTGCCGAGGTCCCCAACCACCGCTGCCGTGCCTGGAGCAGCAAAGGCCAATTCCTGGAGGTGTTTCCATTGATGAGATTTGCTCACGGGCTCTGAGAGGTGGTTGTGTCCGTGAGCTGCAGGTCAAGAAGTGCAAAGTGATTCTGTGCTTGTAGCTGTTGCTCTCGTAGCAGGACACGTGGGTGCAACCCCACCAGAGCATCTTCCACGCAGCACCGAGCGGTTGGTGCTTTATTTGCCGCCTGCCGTCAGCCCAGGTGCTCACCTCCCCGCTGCCCTGAGCCGCGGGTGCAAACCTCCCGATTTCGGGATGGTGCTGAGACCCGGCCAGCTCGATGCAGCGGTGACCAAGACACTGCTGGAGGAAAACGGTCTGCAGTCAGCAAGCTGCAATAAAATGCAACATTTGCCTGCAAAACCCATCCGATGAAGCAGCCCCGATGCAGGCTGGCAATGGGGCGCGCGGGCAGCCGCGGTTGCAGGCTCTGAGCCGCGGGGCTGGCCACCGTGCCGCTCCCTCGGTGGCTACCAGGGGCGAGCAAATGGTGGGAGGGAGCTGCTCACACTCAGAAGGGGCAGGAGCCCCTGGGCTGGATGCGGCCCCGTCCGTGCACCGTCTCTTTGCACTGCACTAACCCCCTCCGCTCTGCTCCCCCCCCTTTCCCCAGCTGGTACTTCAGCAAGATCAGCCGAAACGAAGCCGAGCAGCTCCTGCTCTCGCCTCCCAACCAGCACGGCTCCTTCCTCGTCCGGGACAGCGAGAGCAGCAAGGGCGAGTACTCTCTCTCAGGTAATTTTTGTGGCAATTCCCCAGAGAAAATTAGCACAGAGAAAAGAACGAGGCTGTTCCTTAAGGGCAGCTCCTGACTCGGTCAGCACGGGGTGAAAAACACGGAAATATGTTTAAAGCGCTTTACAGCATCAAGGGAATTGACTGCTTTCTGAACGCATGGGGAAAGCTAATAGATGCAGGTATGGATTGCCGAATTACCGTGGCAAAGGAAAGTACGCTGCTCCTGTCCAGGGTACGAAAGCCACAAACAATTCACAGTGGCTTAATGATGGTTTCGTGGCACTAACTCCCAGGATTTCATTCCAGCGGCTTTTGTCATCCCAGGGTTGTCTAAAAATACGCCACCTCTCCAGGTTGCCAGTGCCCGGGCTGCTTCCATGTACAGAAATGTGAATTCAGGGAGTTTCAGACCAGGCAGTGCCGTTACGATCTGGTCCAATCCACCTAAAAAACCCCTGAGAAATTCACGGCGAACCCCTCATCCCACCCATCATCTCCCCCCGGGCTGCAGCGTGCCTGCGGGAGGTCCAGCCACCCCTGGTTTATCCACCTCGAGCAGCCACGAATTCTGCCGCTCTCCGGGCAGTTCGTTTGCACGGGGAATTATACCCGCTAATAAAGCATCACCTCCCCGGTCCAAATGACCCCCACTCTCCCGTGGCCAGGACTCTTCTGAGCCGGGAGGTGGGAGCGCAGGGGGTGATGGGGAGGGGGATGCAATGCCCCAGGGGCGAGTTGGGTCGCTTTAGGGTGAATTAATAGAAAGGAGAGAGGGCGAGAGTCAGTGGGGAGGTGGGAAGGAGCCGGCGATGGCACGAGCTGAGTTTTCCCCCGCCTGGGCTTCCCCGCAGTGCGCAACCACGCGAAGGTCAGCCACTTCCGAATCTGCAAGAGCCCCGGGGGCAGCCTCTACATACAGAAGGGACATCCCTTCCCCGACATGGAGGAGCTCCTCGCCTTCTACACCAAGCACTGGAAGGTCATCCAGAGCCCCCTGCTGCAGCCCTGCAGCCCCGCGGTGCGTACGCCAACGGCACGGCCAAGGTCCCGAAGATGGCCAGGGTGGGAAAAAGGAAAGAGAAATGAGGGGAAAATAGAAATAATTAGTCTATCCGTTTGTGATTTGAGCTTTATTAAACTAAATTTAAAATAGACCATTAATATGGCTGCCAGCATCACCTCTTACCAGCCCTGTTAAGGCCAGGCATGGCATTTATGTATATTTTTGAACAGCCCAAATGCACAGGTTTTTCTGAAATGTCTTCTCCATCTCAAAGACCAGAAACTGCGCTGTTACAAATCCCTTCGATACTGAATCTGGAAATACCTGTGCTTCCAATTTTTCTCCCTAGAGTATAACAAGACCACATTGCTTTTACATAGTTTTCATGCCAATTAGCGTGGCACCCATAAATCCAATTAGAGTATTAATCCCAAATTGCCAACTCATTTCCTGATTAGAATTCCATTCACCAATTATGACTTAGAAGTAACAATTAAACATGTGTATAATTCAAGAGTGAAATTGAAAGGTGTAAGATAAAAGAAAAGCTTAATGAGCTGAAGTCTAAATCAGCCATAATATTCAATAATATTAATTTACTCATTTTTATTTATTGGTCGAAATGGAGAAAAGCCACCTTTGAGGTCTGATGAGGAGGGAATTATGACTTAATTCCTGATATTTCATGTAGTGTCCAAAAATCTCCCCCCTTGCACACGTTGGCTCCCAGCAAAGATAACGCAGTGGATGCCCCACATGCTTTGTGTCCCCAGTGAACCTTTAGCAGAGGGAAAAGCCATGTCCAGGCTGCAGCACCCATGGAATGTAGGTGGTAGAGCACCGTGTCCTGCTCACTCCTCCACGGCCACCGGGCCTTGGTGGGCACCAAGAACTGGTGCAGGCTCCACCAGCCGGTCCTGCCCAGCTGGTGCAAGCGTGCAATGCCCATTTCACAGACCCCCCCCGAGAGGGATGGATGGGAGCGTCCGCGCTGGGAGTTCACCCTGCGGAGGAAGCTGGGAGAGGGTTACTTTGGAGAGGTGTGGGAAGGACTGTGGAGGAACACGGTGCCGGTGGCCATCAAGATCATAAAAGGTAGGTGGAGGAGCAGATGTTAACGGTGGCCAAGTGGGTCTCTTGTTCACTGCCACATTGTTCACCCCTTTTTGTTTCCTAGTCCTCTTGGTCACTGTGCCTGTCTTATCAAGCAAACTGTGGTAGGATGTGGCAAGTAGCCACTGTACTACTTCTGTGTACCCACCTAAGCTCAGACTTCACCTTCATAAAATGGCTCTGTCTAATGGGTTTGTGATAAGTCAAGTCCTGATGGGATTATGATCCTGAAAATGGGATCCAAAGCCCCATAGAAATTATCTCTTGGGTGTTTGGATCTGAAACGCAGGGTGTGCAGACACGAACTTTGAGAGGAGGGGTGGGCTGCGAGGAGGAAAATGGCCCTCATTCCAGTTGGAGGTGCTGAGCTCCCAATTCTCATGTGAGAAAGTAGCTCCCAACTGTCACATTGGCTTTCTCCCCCAGCCGACATGAAGGCAGAAGACTTCACCAAGGAGATCCAGAACCTGAAGCGCCTGAGGCATGAGAAGCTGATCCAGCTGCACGCTGTCTGCTCACTGGATGAGCCCGTGTATATCATCACTGAGCTCATGCGGAAAGGCAACCTCCACAGCTACCTCAACAGTGAGTACTGGTGTCAGCACTGTGGAGAGCGGGCTCCAGGGCAGCGCTGGTCGGCAGATGCTTTCCATGCCCCGAAATGGCCCTACGAACCCAAGTGAGGACCCTAAGAGAGAGTGAGCCTGGTTTCCATCCTGCTTAGATCAGTGGTAATGCAGGGAAATCTATGGGTGCCTGGTGGAGGTGGTCTTGGGTGAACCCAAGACCCCAAGATGCAGTCTGCTGTGATCCTTTTGGTGTCCATGTGAGATGAGTCCATTTCAGTCCCTGGGAGCCCAGCTGTGCTGGTAGGGACCTTCATTCCTCCTTCATCACGCATCTGTGGGCTGCCAGCTCCCATCAGTGGACAGAAGCCCCTCTCCTGTGTTGGGGTGACTCTGCCTTCGTTAGCAATGAAATGGCCCAACCTGCCCCTGGGCCTGGCGGCATAGTTTTGTTCACCTGCAGAGCTTGTAACAGACCACGGTCCACTCATCACCTGGCCATCAGCTTATTTTTCTTGGTTTTTCTTTTCCTGACTCAGTAATCAATCCTGAAGTGAAACAAGACAAACAGCTCCCTCCAAGACCTGTTTTTCTACTGGGTACACCCCCCCTCCTCCCCTACACTGACCTCGTTTTTGGCTGGGGCTCCAGCAGCATTTGGTGCCGGAGGAGCTGGAGCTTGCAGGTAGGACAGGTTGAGAGGCCTTGCTGGAGATTTGCATGGCAGAAGGTCACCTTTAGCTTCAAACGAGCCATGGACGCCCGCGTCCTCATTGCAGCACAGGGCGCTCTTCAGAGCTCACCCCGGTCCCATTCCTGAGCAGCACATGGCTGTGCTGAACTTCCCATGTGGCACACCCAGGATGGTTAGGCAGGACCTCCAATTCAAGGTTTTACACATTTCCCTGGTGCCATGTTGCCGGCACAGGGTCTCCTTCCAAACCAGAACACCCAAAATAGATGTTGCTAGACTGCACCCAACGCTTGGATCGTCTGGGTTAACAGGTCCCGAAGGGAAGTCCCTGGGCACCTCCCACCTGCTGAACATCGCCTGCCAAGTGGCGGATGGGATGAGGTACCTGGAGGAGAAGCACATTGTCCACCGGGACCTGGCAGCCAGAAACATCCTGGTGGGAGAAGAACTCACCTGCAAAATCGCTGATTTTGGACTTGCCCGCCTCCTCAAGGTTGGTCAGTGGGATGCTGCGGTCCCTCCCATCACCCCAGGCCACCAAGCTGCCCCATGCTGCAACTGTTCCCTCGCCATCCCCTTTCCCAGCCCGCAGCCCCAGCAAAGACCCAAAAGCAGCGACTGTCTTCATCATACCATCCCTCATGACCCATCTCCCATTGCTTTTCAGGATGACATTTATTCCACTAGCAGCAGCACCAAAATCCCAGTGAAGTGGACAGCCCCAGAGGCAGCCAACTACCGCACCTACTCCCTCAAGTCCGATGTCTGGTCCTATGGGATTCTGCTCTACGAAGTCTTCACGTATGGACAGATCCCGTACGAAGGTAGGGCTGCCAGCGCCCTCCAGCGCCGCTCCATCCACATGCCGGGCAGCTTGCCCATGGTCCCCAACAGCCAACACGTCATGAATTGGTATATTGTCCCTTCCACAAGGGATGTGGAAGCAGCTCCTAGAGCATGAGCAAGTTATTGTCCACTTTGGGAATTGCTTAAAGGGATTTTCAGTGCTTGCAAGAGGGGGTGCGGGAGCTGGGGGCAGGAAGGTGGTATGGGCTGGGTGATCTCCCACAGCCTCTCCTCTACCAGCCTCGTGGCAGAGAGACACCATTTCACAGCAGCACCAGTTGACATCTTGGCCCACTGCAGGTGTACCTTCAGGGCATCCTTTGGGGACATTAGATTGAGGGGCATCTTCTCCTTCCTTGCAGGAATGACAAACCAAGAAACCGTACGGCAAATCACCAGGGGCTACCGCCTTCCCCGGCCCAGCTCCTGCCCTCCCGAGATCTACAGCATCATGCTGGAGTGCTGGAGCGGCAACACGGAGGAGCGTCCTACCTTCCTGGCCCTGCGGGAGAAGCTGGGCTTCATCTACAGACGGCTGCTCAGCTCCCTCTCTTGAGGGACCTCTTCCCACCATCCTTCCTGCACAAGCCCCTCCAGGCCAGCTCTTGCCAAGCGGCTCCTTCCTTCTGGTTTGCCCTCTGACAGAGCTCCAAGGAAAGCACATCCTCCCCCAAAACCAGCCCGTGGCCCCTCTGGGTCAGGGTGCAGGGAGGTGGCCAAGGGAAAAGGCAACGAGTTGTGGAGAACTCGGTGCCGGCGCTTGGCAGTGTAGCAGTCTGGAAAAGCCCCGTGGTAGCGAAGGCATCACCCAGAGTTTACATCTTCATTCAGCCAGTAGGGTGGGAGGTCCCTGCCGCTCCCCACGCCAACGTGAACGTTTGTAGTTTGTGTTCAGTTGTGGCTCCGCTTGATTTTTCTTGTAGTGTGTGTCCGGTGTATTTATCAATAAACATGTGTGCATCCAGCCACGCGAGTCCTCGCAGGGCAGCGCTGGACCCTCAGCCCTCGCCACGCTGCTCCCCTCCCTGCCCGGGAAGCAATGCTTTGCAACCAGTCCCGCTCTTGCAACCGCAGATAGAACCGTTTTCACGTCTCTTTTCACCCAGGTGTGCATTAAACTGTGTGCCTCTGCCACCTCTTTCCCAGGCAGCAGCCCTGCTTGCCCCGAGGACACTGCACGGGCAGCTCCCGCCCGGGCTGCTCCACTCTGGCTCCTTGTCTTCCTCACCATCGCGTGGTTATTCCAGGAAAAATGGATGTCCGGGTTCAAATATTTAACAGATTTAGCCCAGGTGCGGGCAGCACTTGGTAAAACACTGCTTCACCCTGTGGCGCTCTTCATCACACCCATGGTGCAAAGCCACGAGATGCTCCCACCACCCCCCGCTCCTTGCCGAGCCCCTCTCGCCGCTCCCGGGGTACGGCATCACAGGAGGACCTTGAGCCCCTCGTTCCCACTGAGCCGGGGGCAGCGTTTGCTCTGGCCCAGCACCTTTTGTCCCCCCGCAATGCCCGCGCTGGGAGGCCGGGCTGTCCTTGGCAGCAGTGGAAGGACACTGAAAAGCAGCACCGGGAGCGGTGCCGCTCCAGCACCGATGCGCTCGGGGCACTGGTGGTGGGGAGCGCGACGTGCCGGGGGTGAAAGGGCACCGCGCACAGCCGGGGCTGCTTGGGTGTAGGTTTCCTTCTGACTGAAAAAACAGCAGAGCTGGAAAATATAAAGTTAATAAAGTTTATGCTATACACTCCGTGCCTGAGCAGCATCCGCGCTGTACGGAACAGCAGAAACGAGTCCGGCTGTTAATTGAGCAAGTGTCTGTGCACGAGGGGCATGGAAAGGGGAGGTGGGAAGGCGGTTTAGGTGTGTGATAAATTTGGAGCTGGCCACGCTTCCTGTGAAGCCCGAGCAAGGATGAGGCGGTCGCTGAGCCCTCAGGAAGGCAGCAGCTCCGGGTTAGAGTGTTCACGGCTGGAAAAAGCTAAAAAAAAGTTGGGTTTGCGGCATTTGGACAGGGTTGCAAGAGGAAACCCTCATCTCGCACAGCATCTCGCAGCCTGATGAAACGCCTGAGCGGAGAGCCCGTGCGTGCACAGCCCAGGTCCGTCGTCCCCCCCCCCGCCTACGAGAAACGACGGACCGAAGCCGCGTCCGGCAGGCGGTGGGGTTATCGCACGCCAGGAAAGGGATGGGACACGCGTGGCGCAGGCACGGAAGGGCTGTTGCAGCGAGATATTAAATTTCTAGGTCTGGCTGCCACAAGATGGAGCTAAAAATGAAGCAGGAGGAGCAGGGTGTGCGTGGGGTGACCGGGGCGGTGGGGCTGGCGTGACCCCCGGCGCATGGCCGGGGTCCCTTGGAGCAGCCGGTGGGGTTGGCAGGGCTGCAGGCGTCACACGCACGGATGGCCCCAAAGCAGCTCGTGGTGCCGGAGCAATGCCGTGATGGGTGGTGTGGAGGTGGGGGGGGGGGGGGGGNNGACATGGGGACACGGGCCAAGCCAGCGCTGGCCCACAGCAGCTTTTCCTTCCTCCTCCGCAACCGCACCAAAAGCCCATGCGCTGCTTGGGTTTGCCCTCCAGCGCGGTCTGCTGGGTTTGGCATTTCTCTGAGTCATTACTCGCTTTCTAAAAGTAGACAGCGCTGGTGGGGGGGGGGAGCCCAGATTTTCTCATCTTCTCCCAGGATCTCAGCCTGGGCAAGGGCACTGCAGCTCCCCCCGCAAAAATCAGGGCTGCTACGGGAACCGGGCTCTTCCCAAAACCCATCCCGCAAAAAGCAGAGCTGCCGGGGCCCCGCTCCTTTCTGAACCCCTCCGGGGTGGGCATTGCAAACACGGTGCCGCCCAAGGCATTCGCCTGCTCTGCTTTCAGCCTGGCCTGCGCCCCATTTGCGGATTCAATTTGACCGAGTGGTATTTGAAAACAGCGTCAGGCTAACGCGATTTATGTGAGCTGCGCGGTTTGTTTCTATTTTTAAGGTCCCACGTTGAGCCTTTGGAGGGTGAGGGGGAAGCAAAACTGCTGGAAGCAAAAAAAAAAAAAAAAAAA
>RSEF01000020.1:8229473-8246297 GCA_003993805.1 Himantopus leucocephalus
GGGGGGGGGGGGGGCGCTTCTCGCGGGGGATATTACAGCCCGCATGACTGCATCGCTATCGGAGCAGCAAACTCCTCCTGACCTCCTTTACTTTTACGGGCAGATTCGTAAAATTGGATTTTATTAGACGTCAGATTAAAGCTCCTAATTGTGCCGGGTTCGTGTGGCAGCTGCAGAGCCATGGTAACGCCGGGAGATGCCGGAACGGCTCCCTGGATATATGGATTTGCGTTTCTAGCCTCCTCCCTCTGTTTCATCCACATTCATGGCACCAAAATATAATGAACCCCCCCCCACACACACACACACGCACACTGCGGGCTCAGCCCGCGTCGCCGAGCTTTCGGCGGCCCCGCTGTTCGCAGCCCCGCTCGGGGAAGCGGGCGAGGGCTATTTTTGTCCATCCCATTTTGCGGACACCATGTTGTCACCCGAACCATGGGCGGCTTGGGAGCGGCGAGGGCAGCCTGCAGGGACGGGCACCCACGGCTCCTCCCAGGGCACCCACGCCATGGAGAGGAGATGCCCTCCGGTTTGGAAAGACCGAGAAGGCAGCAGGAGCGGCCCTGGGGCGGAGGAAGGTTTTCCCGAGGAGGAAGGGCACCTTCGAGGCAGCGATGACGTAGTCCTGGGAACTGGGGGTCTCCAGGATGGCGGTGGAGGGCAAGGCGCTGAAAAACGTGGCATCTTGCTGAGACTTGGAGGCTGTACGTGGTGGCCAGAAATAGCCCGGCTGGCCTCCTCCGGGGGCGGGCTGGCTCCGTCCCAGCGCGGCCAGAGCTGCCAGACGAGGCCGGGCACCCCCAGCCGGGATGGGGCGCGTGGTCCGGCGGGAAGGTGGGGCGAAGGGAGGAGAGCTGGGAGGGTGCTGTCATGGGGGGGTCTTTTGACACGCCTGCCTCTTCCCCCCCCACCCCTTGCAGCCTCCCCAAAAACGCAGCTGCGTTCCCACAGCCCTCCCCGCCGCCGCCCGCCCCGGCCAGCCCCGCGTAGCCCGCCAGCATGGGGAAGGAGAAGACGCATATCAACATCGTCGTCATTGGGCATGTGGACTCTGGGAAATCCACCACCACCGGGCACCTCATCTACAAATGCGGGGGCATTGACAAAAGGACCATCGAGAAATTTGAGAAGGAGGCTGCCGAGGTGAGGACCCCCTCCCCACAGCGTGCCCCCCCATCTCACCCCACCCTCCCACCCACAGGGATGCTCCATACGGATACCCCACAAGTGTCCCAGGGGCAGTACTCCCCTTTTCCTGGCGCCACCCTTCTCTTTTTCCCTTTGTTCCCATCTCTTTCTTTTTTTCCCCCCCATGGTACCCCTGGGTCTTCCTGACTCCTCTGGCCTTGGGAAAATAGGCCATTTGGGCGCTCGCCACCCTCTTCTCCGGAGCTGGGGGACTCCCTGCCGCGGGCTGTTAATGAGGGCAGGGGCACGGCGAGGTTTGCAAGATGGGGTTAGGGTTCTGGAAGAGCCACAAACCGTAGTGCTCCAGGGTATGAAATTCCTTCTAAATATAGTGCACAAGGAGGAAAACCTGATAATCCCTCACTGCCTAATGCAGGACTCTGAATTTCACTCTGAAGCATCTATTTCCAGTGCCTGCTGGGGACAAGGGGCAGCATCAGCTGAACCACTCGTTTGACCCAGTTCGTTAAAAACCCCACTCTCATTTTTCTCAAGCGTATGGCCTGATGTGTAGCTTGATTGGTAGCCTTTAATATAGAAAAGCTGGCATGAAGTACGAGCATTTAAGTTAAATCCTTTTGTTTAGCTCTTATAATGGTGCCATTTGTAGCAATATACTAGTGCGTGCCTTGAGCGGGGTGTCACACCCAGTACCTGTAATGGGGCAAACACAGAGATGGAAGAGGAAGAAATAGTCTTGGGAAGAAAAACATGAATTGGAAGCTCTCAGAAATTAATGATGGTAAATTCTAGAGAGGCGGGTGAGCCGGGAAAAGCCCGGCTGTGTTATTGATAGGGCAGATCTGGTCTCTCAGAAGATGGCTTGTCGTCATCGTTCCAGGAATCTTTAATGCAGATATCCCTCGATTTTTTTTTTTTTTAATTATTATTATTTTCTTCTGGACAAGATTCCACATTTCAATGGGAAAAAAAAAAAAAAGGAAAAGGTTTACAGGGCTGCCACTCTTGATCAGACGTTTTGCTGTCTGTCTGTCTCAACCCTTTGAATTTGCCGATAGCATCCCAGCTAAACCACCCATTTTCCTGCCTCACTCTCAGCCCTTTTTCTCAGCCTTTAAGCGAAGAGCTTCTTCCTTCCTACAAAATCATCTCTTCCCCCCTGGTTTAAAATGATGGCTCATATCCCTCCATATATTCCACACACCTCCCCCCCCCTCGCCTTTACCTACAGATCGGATATGGCGCGATTAGGTTATTGTAGATGTGATTGCGGCTGTTTTAATTGAACAGACACTTTCACTGACTTGCCAGAATACGCGGGGACTGGAAGCTGCTATTAATAGCCTATTGACTGAGCTTACAGACTCCATTTTCTGATGCAGGGCTGGGGAAGGGTTTTCTTCCATTAGGTGGCATTCGCAGGAAATGGAGGCCTGTGTGCACCCAAAAAGCCATCAAAAAACCCAGGGGCTGATATTGGGTTTTTTTAAGATAAAAGAGACAGGATTGTTTTTTTGTTTTTTTTTCTTTTTGACTGGGGGGCAGAGGTAACAGTATCTGCCAAAGGAAAGTTGCTCTATTAAAAAAATAAATAAAATTAGTGTTTGTGGTCTCCAAATAGAAAGCTTTGCCTCCGCTGGGGTTCGATCGAGGAAAATCAGGCTGTTTCTGGCACTGAACAGGGAAGGTATTGTGCAAAGCTAGATAATACCCTGTTTTTTTTCAACAACGGCTCTGGGTAACTGAATATACCCCGTGAAAGGAGGGAAACTGCTAAATAAAGGATCTCATTTGTCTTCAGGTTATGTATGACGCCGGGTTCTGGGGGGGTTGACACGAGATGACCGGCTGTTTGTGTGCGTGGTCGCGGGTGCCTGCAATAAGGTGCCGATTTCCACTCGGCTCCCGCGGGAGAGCCAGGGGTCTGCTCCGTGCCTCAGTTTCCCCATCCAAAAGGGGAGGAATAGGCTGCCGATGGGTGCAAGGCTGTGGGCTGTGCTGACTGAGCTCCTGCGGGAGAACTACCCGTTATTAATGCATTGCATAAAACGCGCCGTTCCTCGGCGTATCTCCGCCATTTCCCGCAGTAAATGAGCACGCTCTAACGACCTCCTCCCTTTTTCCCTGGCAAGAGAGGGGGTTGATGTGCATACTGGAAAGGGTTAATCTCTGAGCTCCTGCTCTGCCCCCTCACTAAGCCCGATGCCAGGAGGATGCTTAGGAGCAGAGATTTGATTCTGGATCTTTCCACCCCCCCCCCCCCCNTGCCCTTCCTGCAGGCGGAGAGCTCCCAGCGGGGATGGGGCATCACCATCTCGACCCAGTGTCCCCTCCGAGGAGGGGGAGGCTTGCCCCTGGCTTTAGGATTTTGCCCGTAATCCTCCAGAGCAAGCTGCAAAGTCATCGCAGCGCTCAGCTGTTACATAAATGAGCCGGCACCATTAATTCCTTGTGCTGGCCGGGCACGGGGCTGGAGCGCGGGAACCAGGGGCAGAGCAGCCCCCGGGCACGGTGATGCTGCGTTATGCTGCGTGGTGAGGACCATCATCACTGAAGCGTTCGCTGCCTGCCATCAGGAAGCGCTTCCCTCTGGACCGGTGATTTCTAATTGCCCATAATGAATTTTATGCATTGATACTCCAGAAGAAACCGTGGTAGCAGAGGACGCCGGGATGGCTGGACAGGAGCATGGTATCTCAGCTCTGTCCTTGCGCAGTGGTTAGAGCCCATTAAATCATCCGCAAATGACCTAAATTCCATTTTCCATCTTAAAAAAAAAAAAAAAAACCCAAACCAAAAAAAACCCCAAAAACCACCCTTGCATCTGAGGCCAAGAGCTGATGATCGATGCCCATTAACCCTTTGCTTTGGCCGGGCTCCCCGGACTGCCCCGGCACGCAGCAGGGTCAGCGAGGGGTGGTCTTCTCCTGCCCCATCTCCACGGTGGCAGGATCCCAGCTCAGACTGGGAGCACCGCCTCTGTGCTGGTGCTGAAGTCCCCCTCTCCCTGGTGGCATGACGTCAAAGGACACCGATCCAAAGGAGAAAGTGGTTCAGGAGTGACATCATGGTTTTACCAAGGAGCGGGCTTTATCACAGGACAGAGAGATTTACTGTAGCTGATCTCACCCAGCACGATTTTATGCATTACAATGTTGGCTGAGATTTTGGCCATTTGGCAACAACAGTTGGTCTGGCTGCAGCTCACAGGAGCTTTTCATGTGAATTCGCACGCTCTGTGGCAAAAATCAATCACATTTCTATTCTGCTCATAGCAACCGTCTCGCATTTCATTTTCTTTTAACCCATTCCCCTCCTACACCCCTGTCAGTTATGGGCTCACTCAGGCGGCGATGCCCTTTCTCACGAACCAGCTCACAGGTTCCCTTAATAGGTTAAAATGCAACAATAAGAAGTTTTCCACCATTGCTGTGCAATTCTCTAGCACCATGATTTCCCAGCAGCAGTGCAGGACCATGGCATTTCATGGAGGAGACCTCGCGGGTCAGTGGCTCCAGCCCCTGCCCATCCAGCCCCACTCACAAATTCACTTCACAGCTCTTCTTCCAGCCTCTCCTCCATCCTTTTGAGGAACACGTTGAGAACAATATCTCCGTTCACCTCATTTATTAGCAAATAGATCATGGCTGCCATTGAATTTGGGGAATTTTGCCTTCAATGTTTGCAACGTGACCCTCTGCCTGCGTTAGCTTGGGATGTGCCCTGGGGGTTGGGTTGCTGGCACCAGTGCTATGGGCTTGGGTTTCTCACCAGCTCTTGCCTTTGTGTTGGCCAGATGGGGAAGGGGTCCTTCAAATATGCCTGGGTGCTGGACAAGCTGAAGGCCGAGCGTGAGCGTGGCATCACCATTGACATCTCGCTGTGGAAGTTCGAGACCACCAAGTACTACATCACCATCATTGATGCACCTGGCCACAGGGACTTCATCAAGAACATGATCACCGGGACCTCCCAGGTGAGAAGCGGTGGCCAGGGGGTAGGGGGCTGCTGGAGGTGGGAGGCTGAGACTTGCTGACAAGCCCAGGGTCATCTAGGTGTTGTTGGAGCACCTTTTGCAGGTGGGTAGTTGAGACAGCAGACATCAAGGAACGTTGAGCAGGGTCTGTGCAAGAGGCTGGGTAGTACCAGGGGTCGTACACTGGGCATCTGGGAGAGGGGGCTTCCTTGGGCACAAAGAGGTGGTTTCTCCACCCTGTTTCCCCTACTTGGAGGAGGTGGGGATGAATACTGCCTGTCTGGGAAGTGGGATGCTGTGAGCTACAGGCCTTTGTGTGAGGATATCTCCACATTATTTTAGCCTCAGCCAACTGAGGTATAGAAGAAACTTCCAACAATCCCTTAGGTTTTATTGGCTGAAGGAGACTCCGTGGATATTTTCTCCTTCCTCTTTCTTGAAACAGCTGTCTTTGTGCCATAAACCACATCATCTTGCCAAACTCAATGGTCTACCCTTCCAGGGCAGGGTGCTTTCCCCTCACAGCAATGCAGGACATCTCCCTGTAGTTGCTGGGTGCTGGATGAGCCTCATTGTGTGCCCAGCAAGATTCCCATTGCAATGGCAGTTTTGCTGGGCATGGCTTTCTGTCAAACCCAGGCAGCTTCTGCTGTGGGCTCTGGGTACAGAAGTAATCTGGCAACACGGTTTCCATGGCTGGAGTCTCACCCGTCACCCGGGGAGATGATTTGCAAGACTTCAGTAGGGGTTTAGATAAGGCCTTGGCTGTGCATCCCTGGATGATTGAGATGAGGTCCTGGTTAGAGTCATGCGACCTGGAGGGACCCACCCTGGTTTCCAACCCACGTTGCAAAACCATGCACAGTTGGCAAGTCTGAAATAACACGGTTAGGTCAGTTTTGGGGTTGATCAGCAGCGTTACGGGTAGCAGCTGGCAGAGAGTCTGTCCAAACCGTGCTTTTTCTGAGTAATGCTCTTCTGGGACTTACTCAAAGCTCTCAGAGGTGTCACCAGGAGCAGTGCTCTCTGGGGACAGAAGCAATTCATTAGCTGTCTCCTCCCAGGCTGACTGCGCCGTCCTGATCGTTGCTGCCGGCGTCGGTGAATTTGAAGCCGGCATCTCCAAGAATGGGCAGACTCGTGAGCACGCCCTGCTGGCTTACACCCTCGGGGTGAAGCAGCTCATCGTGGGCATCAACAAGATGGATTCCACAGAGCCCCCGTACAGCGAGAAACGCTACGATGAGATCGTCAAGGAGGTCAGCGCCTACATCAAGAAGATCGGCTACAACCCAGCCACGGTTCCCTTCGTGCCCATCTCGGGCTGGCATGGAGACAACATGTTGGAGCCCTCTCCCAATGTAAGTGTGCCTTGTGTTAGGCTTTTCCCCACTCCCTGACTATCCCGATCCAGGCTGAAGCTCACCGCCGTGCTCTGAAAACCGCAGGCACATTTCATGCACCCGTTGTGCGTAATGGCCCGCGTTGCCAGCATAGATGTGTTTGTCACGTAGCTCTGACTGCGCCGAGCCGGGATGAATGGGCGCAGTGTTCATGGGCACACTGGTTGCTGTACCGTGGCCAGACACCCCAGTGGCTAAACATGAGCATCTTCAGGAAATGATCTGTATGGCTTCGCTTCTGGGATGTGATTTGAAGGTTTCGCATCATCAGACCCGTGGTGACATTAGAGCCATCTGCAGCAATTGTCACTCTCAGCAGGAATATCATGTGTGGTTTTAGGGCATTGTTTTCTAAGGCAAATAACACGATCTGGTCACCACACAGCCGGGCTCCCACGTGTTGGGTATTGGGTACCATTCCCCATCAGTACCGTATGCCACTGTGGCAGCCGCATCTCCAGTTCCAGTGCTGGGATCTCACTTCTTAAGGTGACGTTTTCTTGAGGAGGTGCCAGGTTTCCCATACCCAAACTCATGGTTCCCTAGAACATCCGTTTGCGTTTGGTCTTTCTCCAGTTGCTTTTTATGAGATCTCTCCCTCAGTGCATCCGTGACGGGGATGGTGGGCACACGAAGGCTGGGTGCTCTGGCTGAGACCTTGCCATTATTTCATATGACAGCAGGGGAGGAAGAAGAGCTTGAAGAAGGACGAGGGCTTCTTGGCAGACAGGTTGTTACTCTGACACTTTTTTTGGAGAAAAAGCTACCCCAGCTTTAGTCTTCTAAAGAAATGATGGGCTGGAAAGTTCTGGCCGGAGGAAGGTCCCTGCTGTCCTGCGGGCTTCTGGGTGACCTTGAGCAAGTTGCTCAGTCTAGAAACGCTCAGCCATCCCTTGTGCAACCAATGGGAAATTTGATGCTTAAGGGTGCTTTAGGATTTCACCGGTGGATTACGGGTCAGGGCTCTGTGACGAAGGAGGCGACGTATGAGTAGAGCAGCAATTGAAGGAGGNTGGCTTCTGGGTGACCTCGAGCAAGTTGCTCAGTCTAGAAACGTTCAGCCATCCCTTGTGCGACCAATGGGAAATTTGATGCTTAAGGGTGCTTTAGGATTTCACCGGTGGATTACGGGTCAGGGCTCTGTGACGAAGGAGGCGACGTATGAGTAGAGCAGCAATTGAAGGAGGTCAGGGATCACGAGGCTGAGCTAGAGGAGTGCCGCAATGCAAACTCACACCATCGTGCAACACAGCTCGCGGCCGTGCACGGGAAAGGCAGCTCACTTGGGGCTGGCTTGGAAGGAGGGAATTTTTGGGGTGCTTGGGAGATTCCTGTCCCCTGGGATAAAGGTCAGCCGCGGCCATGCCAAACCCAGCCACATAGTTCCTGGGTGCCTCAAATCAGACAGGCTCCAAATGTCAGCAGCTGCTGGGCCGGGAAGACGATCCCGAACAATTCTCCTATTAATAGGCTGCAGAGGGGAGGCACGGGGCAGGATGGGGCTCGCGGGCCCCCTCCCTCCGGAACGGTCTCAGAGCATGTTCTGAACGTGATGTGCCACCTCAGAGAAGGCAGCGGCCGAAATAACTCACCCCTCTGCTGTAAGGAGGCAGCTGGCCCCAGGGTGGGTTCCCAGGAGCTGGGGAATCGGGAAGAAAGCCTGGCCAGAGGTCTGGATCAGCATGAGCTTTGCTGGAGAGGGTGCAGGGTCCTCCCCATGCTGTGGTCCCCAGGAGGTCCCCATCCTGCCTTTGCCGGGACACCGGCTTGGGACAGACTCCTCCTCCCCATATTGCACCACATCTAGGAAAGCTGGAGCAGGAAGCTGGTGTAGATATCTCTCCTCTTGTTCCTTACCCGAAAAAGCCCTGATTTTTGTCACTGGCAATTTCTGGCAGGGTTTCACTAAGGCACGAGGCAGTCAAGTGACTTGTCTGTCTGTCAGGGGACTTATCAGAAAGTGGGGATTAGAGCCGTGACGTCCCTGCAGCTCCTGTCACCTCTGGGCGAGAGGAGGAGTGGTGGTACGTCAGGCTGGAGCCAGCTCTGCGTGGGAGACTCCAGCCCACGTCCCAGTTGCACAGCAGCCCAAGGCCACCTGCAAAAAAAAGATGGCCGGGCATCAAAGTTTGATGCTTTGGGAGCTTTTTGGCAAATGGGGTTTAATATGAAGCCAGCTTTCTGTTGCTGCAGCCGACAGAACCGGGCCATTCGCTGTGGTTTGGGAGACTTTCACCCCACGGGATGCTGCAACCCAAACGCACCCCCTCTGTGGTGCACGGGAGCGCCGTGGCCGGGGGCTGCAGTGTCAGGGTGTGTGGGGTGGGTGCGTTGGGATGCTCACGGGCTGGGTAAAATCAGAGAAAGGCCACCGCTCTGCAAAATGCTCTTGGCGTGCAAAAGGGTTGGGGCTCAGCTGTTATTTTTGGGGTCTCGAGCCTGCCGTTTAACCTGTCCGGCTACGGGGTTTGGCCAGATCTTGCTTTTGCCACAGGAGTGGTGGAATAGGAATTGCTCTTTGGGAAGCAGGTTTGGGAAATATATAAGAGAGGCTTTACTCGGGCAGCCCTCGGAGGCAGCACAAAGCCAGGTTTTGCAGATGCTTCTCACCCTGGGGCCATGCCGAGGTTTGGCAGAGCGGATTTGCTCCCAGAAGGTGCTGAAACCCGTCTTTATCTGATTCTTGGGATGTCAGGAATTCTCCAGATAACATATCAAAAGGAAAAGGGATGGCTCTGACAGCCAGGTGTCGCGGGGAAGAGGTGGCCATTTCTCCATGTCCCCGAGCCGTGCGGGGCAGAGGGACGGGAGGTGCGGGCACACGGTGGCCGTCACCCTCGACAGCAGAGCCCGTGGGCGGGCGGCCGCCGGGGCAGCTGCTCGCATCGCGCCTGCCTGGCGTTTTGGGCCATGCGACAGCAGGCTGGGGGGAAGGTCTGAGTCATCCTCCGCATCACATGCGGCTCCGTCACCGGCTGGGTGGATTTATCATTTTGCCGAGCTGGTAGCCCAGCGCTGGATCCGGCTGCGTAGCAATAGCTGCAGTGCCCTGGGAAGGATCCCTCTGCAAAAGTGTCCCCAGGCCCCTCCTGCCACTGTCACCAAGGAAGACAATTGGTGTCAGACGTGACCCTCCGAAGGAGGCTGACCTGAACGCATTCGATGCAGGCTGAATTCCCTGGCTGGACCCAGCTTTTCGCCTCGCTCCTTCCCAAAAGTGGTGCAGACTGCAGGATGAGAAACCAGCCGTGTCCTCCAGGGATGGCTGTTGATGGCCTCCAGGGAGGCTGATGGCTGATGGCAGGGGCACTTTGGGGGTCCCGTTGCACCCATAGCCCCATACCCATTGTGCTGTGCCACTGGTGTTGGTGCCCAAGGGAAAAGCCACATCCGTAACGTGTGCGATGGAGCTGGGGCACACGAGCCACGTTTTACACCTGAGGGGGAAAATATTGCCTAAACCTCTCTGTGCGGAGGAAGGGGGAATGACCAGGTGGACTCTGATCTCTGTTTGTTGTATCAGGGTTGTTTCAGACCCACGACTGAATTTTTCTTGCCGGCAAGCCCTACAGCTTCCAGATGTGCACCCCAAGAAAGCACTGCATTCCCTGCATCAAACCGCGGCCTCTGCTGAGCACATTTCCCTACCTGTCCACTTCTTTTCTGGCCAGATTTTGCCCCAAGGGTCCAACTTAGGGCAGGAGCAGAGAGCATCTGTGAAGAATGACTCTGCCCCTTGACAGCCCTAGTGCAAGCACCAGATCTCCAGCATCCTCCCAAGCCAGGGCTCAAAAACCAAACCCTGGAGGGGTGATAGCAGGAGCAAGAGGGGAGGAGGGTCTGTCTGGGGCTTGCCTTGAAGAAACTCAGTTCCCAGGACTGAAGGTTGGGTCCTTTGTAGCTGGGACTTGGCTGGCGACCCTGTGGTCCCTGTGCCATCGTGGCTGGAGGGCAGGATCCAGGCAGCTGGCGTGGGAAGGCAACATCCACAGCTTGGTGTTGGGAATGTGGACTGTGAGTTTGCTGAATTTAAGGACTTCTATCATTTTTCTCCTGTTAGTGCACATTTCTTGGAGAGAGGGGGCAGATTGAGCAAGGGGGTGTAGATGAGCCTGCAGGGATGGTGGAGTGAAAAGAGCTCCCTAGTCCCCAGGTAAAGGCAGGACATGGTTGGACTGAGTCCATGAAGGTTGTCCTGGTGGGATGTCTCTCTGGAATCACCTCTGGATGCTGAGGACGGGCACACTCAGTGCATGTTGTTGCTGCTCTGTTTCCAGATGCCTTGGTTCAAAGGCTGGAAGGTGGAGCGCAAGGAAGGCAACGCCAGCGGGGTGTCCCTCTTGGAGGCCCTGGACACCATCCTGCCCCCGACCCGCCCCACAGATAAACCCCTGCGCCTGCCCCTCCAGGACGTCTACAAGATCGGAGGTGAGCAAAAGCCTTGCCACTGTCCCTCTTCCCTCTGCTTTAACCGGAGTCTTCGCTCCATGGGAATTTGGGAATGACATTTCCAGGTATTGGGAAACTGGAGAGAGTGGACTCAAACTTGAGATAATGTTGGGGAAAGACTTCATTTGAGACTGGGCTGTCTGGGGTTGGAGGGTGACATGCCCGAAGGTGCCCAGGGGCTGGAGAGGAGCAGCAGGTTTGTGAGCTCTCCCCAGGGAATACGCGACACCAAAACGGCTACAAATTTGAGTGTCCCAGAGGTCACGGCTGGCAGGGCAAGATGGAAGCAGCAAAAACATGCTGGGGCCCGGATGAGGGACAAGGCCAGCAGGGAGGGCCACCGGTGAGGCTGGTGTGCGGCGGCTTGGCCACGGTCTGCCCATGCTTCCCAAATGCTGGTGTCCATCACCGGCACCTCCATCTGCTGAGCTGGACCGTGGCGCCCGCCATGTAGGGAGCGCGTCGGTCGGCGCGTCTCCCTTTCCCTCTGGAGCGGTGATGGGGACACTTTTCTGAGCTATAAATACCCCGTGAGCTCTCTGACCCCCTGGCAGCAGCGGGCAGCCCTGCTGACTCACCCGGCTGCCGGATCAGGCAGGCTCAGCCGTTCCCAGCCCTTTTCCACACTTTTCCAAGGATGGGCGCACTGCAGAAACCAGGCAGGGACTGAACGTGGGTTTCAGCAGGCTTTTTAATGCAGCCTTTTCTTTGCAATTGAGATGAAAGGTAGTGAGCAGGTCTGTGTCCCAGCTCAGCTGGAGCGAAGAGATATGGTTTTACCATGAGGCAGGTCCTCAGAGAGCAGGGGCGCTGTGGGAAGGAGGGAGGTGGAGGCAGCAGGGTGGATGTTGAGGAGCAGATGGGTCCAGCCAACCTCCCCAACCTCTTTTCAAGGTTGTTTCTCTTAATGCTTCTTCACCTGGCTCCAAAGGTGAGTTTTCCCGGATTCTCCTGGTGACACAGGGTGTGAAAGGTGCCCTTCATTTAATTAGCCACCCTTGTTCCCTGGCACAGCTGGGCCTCGTCCCATGCTGATGGTGTGGCCATCAGTGATGTGGAGCGTTTTGTTGCACGCATGCTGTGATGTGCCCAGACCTTCATGCAGGAGGTTCCACAGCTGCTACAAAGGAAGAGCTTTCAGGGCACGTGGATTGCTCAGGGCCTTCTGATTATGGTGTTACTCCTTTTTTACAAAACTTTGGGTAGAAAGAATGGACTCATGGTATTTTTGAAGACCCTAATGTTGATCTTGCCGCTACAAATGGGGTGTTTTGGGGCAAGAAGCAAACGTGGTCTTTGGTGAAAGCCACTGGAGATATCTTGCTTTTGCTGCAGCCGGGCTCTGGCCCAGGGATATACCGAGCAGGTTACATTTTGCTGTGCTCTGTCCCTGTCTCCGCAGGGATCGGCACAGTCCCCGTGGGCCGGGTGGAGACCGGCATCCTGCGGCCTGGCATGGTGGTCACCTTTGCACCTGTGAACATCACCACTGAGGTGAAGTCTGTGGAGATGCACCACGAGGCCCTGAGCGAGGCTCTGCCTGGAGACAATGTTGGCTTCAACGTGAAGAACGTCTCCGTCAAGGACATCCGCCGTGGGAACGTCTGCGGGGACAGCAAGTCGGACCCACCCCAGGAGGCAGCGCAGTTCACATCTCAGGTCAGCAGAGCTGGTGGTGCCACCGTGCATGGTTTGCCACTATCCTCCAGCTCCCAGCCTTGCCCTGACACCGCTCTGTCCCCCAGGTGATCATCCTGAACCACCCCGGCCAGATCAGCGCCGGCTACTCACCCGTCATCGACTGCCACACTGCACACATCGCCTGCAAGTTCGCCGAGCTGAAGGAGAAGATCGACCGGCGCTCTGGCAAGAAGCTGGAGGACAACCCCAAGTCCCTGAAGTCGGGTGATGCGGCCATCGTGGAGATGATTCCCGGCAAGCCGATGTGTGTGGAGAGCTTCTCCCAGTACCCACCCCTTGGTAAGGGAACGGCTCTTTGGAGGTCTTCTGCGGAGGAGCATGAAGGCTCTACAGGCAGAGAGCACACACCAGACACGCTGAGCCTCTCCCACTATCCCCTACCAGTTAGACTGGGGAGGGATCTGAGGATGTTTTGCTGCTCCCCCATGTGCCGGGGGTGCAAAACTGATGCGTGAGCTGTGTTAGGGCTGGTGGGGTGGGACGGGCTCTCCGCTGAGCTGGGTTTCCCAAGGCAGGGCTGGGCTTTCCCTCTGGGAGTGACAGGACCTTTCCTTCGAGGTTACTAAACTCTCATAGTTTCTGAATGCAGAAACATTTTTCAGCTTCCCCATCTCTGCCCTAAAACACAGCTGGTCAGGAGAAGAAAGAGAGAAGATTGCTCAGTAGAGGTCACCTTTTAATGCAGGGAATTACTGTGCTTTCCTTGGATGATGTTGCACATCTGGAAGCTTTAGCAATGCCAGGAGCTTGCAGAGAGCAGATGTGATTTAAGTTTAATAAATAGTCATTTAAAGGTAGAGGAGCATCAGGGCTAGCTCAGGTTGATGGCTCAGGGCTGGTTCCTACAGGAACCTGCTCCAAGGACAGGGGTAACGCATGGCACCACGAGTGGTGGGTGTAGATCCCACCGTCACCCACCCAGAAGAGCTCAGCCTTAGGGAAGGCAAGGCGGCCGCGTTTCACTCACGTTCCCCTGCTCTCCATCCCACAGGCCGCTTCGCTGTCCGTGACATGCGGCAGACCGTGGCCGTGGGCGTCATCAAGAACGTGGAGAAGAAAAGCGGTGGGGCCGGTAAAGTCACCAAGTCTGCCCAGAAGGCCCAGAAGGCTGGCAAATGAATCGTGGGCTCCCAGTGCATCGCGCAGAAACCATCCCTGACACCAGGACGCTGCCACCGTCTCCCCCGGGCGCATGTGTGCACATCAGCTTGTAAGAGTTTATATGTCAACGACTGGATGCTCACCATTAAGGTCCAGTGGAAATTCTTTAAAAGGAAAAGCATGTTCCAGCGTTTGTGAGGCTTCATGTTAATTTTACCAATAAAACTGGTACAACATCCACAGTGGAAAAAAAACCCCAAACAAACAAAAAAAAAAAACAACAAAAAAAACAAAACCCAAACAAAACAAACCAACCAACCCAAAAGGTGTGGAGCTCTGTGTGTGCGTCTGTCATTGAGAGGGGCTGGCTTTGATGGGTTTCATGTAGTCCCACTTAGAGCAGATGGTGGGGATGGGCACAGGCAGGGCTGGGCTGGAAATCTGGAGGAAGGAGGAGAGTTGGGCACCCATATTCAGGCTGTCGCCCAGCGCCCAGCCCTTCCCCAGCTCTCGCCCCTTGACCGATACAGGTGTCTGGGCTGATTCCCCCAGCCTAAAGCAGGAGCTGCTCTTACAGCAGTTTTGATATTATCCTTAACCTCCTCTACCCTCTAATATCAATTATCAGGGCCTTTATTATAATTTTTTCCATGCAAAATAAGCTTAAGTTAACCTCCTAAAACTATGCCATTTAAAGAAAGAAAATAGCGTACCCCACACCTCCTGGAAGGGCCAGCAGCATCGCTTTTATTCCTTATGATACCCCCTCATTTGGAGAAAAGTGGCCAAGGCTGCCTTCTCCGTACACGCTTTGCCTCACACATGGTGGATCCCCCAGCCCTTTCCAAACAACACGACAGGAACGTTTGGCCCTGATTGAAGCCGTATGCTGGAGCTCAGACGTGACTCCCAAGAAGCCCCAAAACTCACAGTCTTCACCCAAGGTGGCGTCTTGGCTCCCACTGCAAACTTGCAGCCTGGGGCAAGATGTTGCACCTCTCCCCACTCCGCCCAGTGGCAGCTGTCCCAGTCTAAAGGGTTGTGGTTGCCGAGTGGTTAGGACTGACCAAAACGCAACAGCCAGGAGCTTTGAGGAGGAAAAGGTGGGAACACCGAGCACGGGGAGGAGCAGGAGGTGGTACGGCAGGGCAGGGAGGCGGAGGGAGGAGGTGTGAGGGTGCTGCTCCCACCGCAGCGCTCTGGGGACACATCCAAGGGACATTTCCTTCCTGAAGGTGGGGTTAGCAGCGTGCTGGGGCATCCTGAGGTTGTCTGTGCTCATGACTCGGTTTTTAGGAGCAGCCACAGCTCTGGGTGCATGGGCTCTGTGAAGCATGGCATCATTCGAGGTCCTTCCCAGGAGAGCTCCAGAGGCACAAGTATCATTACTGTTTGTGTTGCAGGAGCCCTTAATGATCCTAATTAACATCTGATGCTCTGCAGCACTAAGTGCCCCCAGGCAGAGCCTCAAGGAGCCAATGACAAGCTGAATTACAGGGGGTGCTGCACGAAGCCATCACCGCCTGCTCCTCCAACACTGTCCCCATCCCATGTCCTGGTCTGACAGCAGACGGACACATACCAGCTCACTGACCCACGTTCCCCAAAACTCTATGTGCAGGCCACCAAGGCTCCTCGCCCCTCTTCAAACGCCCAGCAGCCACCGGCTTCATCCGTAGAAATTGATTTGATGCCCAAGGTCTTTGTAGGATTTGGGTTCTATGAAGAGCTGTGTCCTTGGCATGCTACAAATTGGAAGGGGACCTGGGGATCCCTCCAGGCACAGCATGACCGCGGGAGAAGGCTGTTCTCCCACTGATAGTTTAATCTCATCTTCCAGCTCCTCCTGCATGTCCCAGCTCCCGAGACATGTTGTCCTTGAGCCGGCACGGCGGATTTGTGCCCCTTCCTGGGTATTCCCAAGCAGGGCGGGAGAACGTCATCCATGTGCATGTTTTTCCTCCACCCTTCAAAGCAGCGGGAACATGAAATCCTGCAGGAACGTCCCTCCCGTGCTGTGCAGGAACCTCCAGCTCTCTGCTCCCCACTGGAAGCCAGTCCCTGGCACAGCAGGGGTGGGGACAACCTTGGGGTCAGGTGAGGAAAAGAGAAGAGCAGGAGAGAAGCCTGCACCTGGTCTATAGCTATTTTAAAAGCCAAACCAAGTTTGACCAAACCACAGCTACGTTTCCATAGAAATATGCCAGGGGAGCTGTGAAAGATGCTCTGGGAGCGATGCACAAGTGGTGCGGTAATTAACGGTGTAGCTGCAGAAAAGGAAAAATGTAAAGCCCAGAGGATTAANGGCTCACAGCAGGTCCGTATTTTCAGCCTGATTTCAGTGCGGTTGGTACCCCAGGTAATCTGCAGGATCGGAAAGAAGAGACACGGACTGAAGTGAGATGTCTGCAGCAGCAGCAGCATCACCCCCCATTTGGGGAGGTTTGGGGCAGGCTCTGTAGAGAGCCAGAATTAACAGAAATATTCTAATTTAGACCCACTTCAAAGCCTGAGGTTCAAAAAGGAAAATGAAGTATGCTGAATTTCTGGGGATAGCAAATCAAAATCAGGTGAAGCCATGACCTGCCTCCAGCCAGACCTTGGGTGTGAAGGCTCATTGTGGATCTGGGGTTTGGGACCAGATCAATGACCCACCACCTGCAAATCACTGCCTGACCTGACAGGGCTTGCAAGAACACTGGGGACGATGCTTCGTTTGGCGCGGGTGACCCACTTTTGGGGTTCTATCAAAATTATCAGCAACCCAGCATCACCCTGAACTGGGCCACAGATGGCTTTTGGCGAAGGTAGCAGTGAGCGCAGGTTGATTCGAGAGCCGTCAGCACCGTGTCAGAGCAGCGGGGCGCTGCGTGGCCCATGGCAGGTGGTATATAGGGCTGCGCTGGTGAGATGCATTTTAAAACACTGACTTCTCCTCCAATTCCTCCCTGCCACGGCCAGGTGCACTGGGACCTCACAACCAACGACTCAGAGGCATTTTTTTTCCAAGCAACTTTTTTTTTTTTCTTTTTCTTTTTTTTT
>RSEF01000020.1:8246397-8261458 GCA_003993805.1 Himantopus leucocephalus
CCCCCCCCCCCCCCCCCCCCCCCCCAATCCTCCTCCTCCGGGAGCTGCCGGGCCGCCGCTGCATCCCTCGCCCCGACCCAGCCGGTGCCCGGGGACGCTGCGCCCGGGGACGGGGTGGGTGGCGGTGGGGGAAGGCAATCCGGAGCGGGGGAGAAGCTGTCCCTGCAGAGCTGGGGGGTGGCTCTCCGGGGAGGTGCAATGCACCGGTCCCCTGTGTCGTCCGTCCCCCCCCCTCCTCCGCCCGCTCCCGCTTGCGGGGGAAGGGGCCGCTCATGCGGTCGGTGCGGGGGGCTGGAGCGGCGGGAGGGATGGGTAGGGACCGCTCCTCCGTCTTGCTTGAAATCACCATAGCAATGCTGTGAGCAGAGGGAACAAAAAAGCTCCGCTCAGGCACTGTCTCTCCATCCCGACCCCCCCCCCCGCGCTCCATCTCCCCCGGCCCCATCTTTGGCTGCGAAGGGTTTGGGGAGGGGGGACCGGGGTTGGTTTTGTGGCTCCGCGCTGGGTTCGGGAGGTATTTCTTGTTCCCCCTGTGGGAAGTGGCTGAATTGAAGATGAGTCTAGAAAGAAATGCTAATCAGTGTCTGGGGCTTCCTGACTGCACAGCGACGGAGCGGTAAACAAAGGAGCAGTCCCAGGGTGCACATTTCCCCTCTGCCACCCCCTTTTCTGTTTTGTTTTGGGGTTTTTTTTGAGCCAGAAATGGCCACATCAGACCCGCCGTTTGGCAGAAGGATGCCTGTATCTGAAGGCATTGCTGCATAGGGAGCGCAGATGACTTCCCCTCGTTTAGAGGATTGCAAAGGGAGGGTCAAGATAAATTGCTGTGTTACTGCAACTCCCTTCCCTCTGGGACTTTCCACAGTCCCACCAGGCTCTTCTGCAGGCCTGGGCTCAGGCTTGGGTGCTCGTTCTCTTGGTGCCGATGGTTCTTCTGTTTGCATGTTTTTCATCATGGCTAGGGCCTCTGTCAGCTCTGGCAAGAGGATTTTTGGGGCCTTTTGTGTTGTTTTGTTTTTTTTCCCCCCCTTCCTTTTGCTGTTATGCTGTTCTCAGATAAGGTGTTGGGATGTGCTTTCTGGTCCTCAGCCATTTTGTACGTTGAGGCCTTCCAGGGAGGTGTGGGTGAGTCCGGTCGGTGAAACGCTGGCTGGGTGGAAGGGGGAGCTTTGCCGTGCGCTGCAGCGGGTTGGGGACCTCGCAGGGAGCTCGTCCCCCTGGGGACATGGGAGAAGAGAAGAGGGAGCATCTGCGGAGCTCGGTTGTGGCTGTGATGAGGAGTGTGAAGTCCAGCGCTGGGACTCCTGAGCATCCTCCATGCTCAGGGCCATCCTCTGGAGTTGTAGATGGTTTGTGGCGCNTCCAGCGCTGGGACTCCTGAGCATCCTCCATGCTCAGGGCCATCCTCTGGAGTTGTAGATGGTTTGTGGCGCAGAAATCCTCCAGAATCGTGTGGAGGGGCCGAGTGTTGGCGTCGCGAGCCGGGTGCTTTCCTGTGTGTGCGTGCCGAGGATGGGGGGATGTTGTGTGCAACGTGCACTGTATGCTGTTAAATACAGGTGACGCCCCAGCCTGGGGACACTGGGGCGACAATGACAGAGGTGGAAGGGGCTGAAAGCCAAGTGGCAAGGGTAGCCCTGACTGTGAGGGCTTTATGAGCATCTCTGGCTTCTTCAGCTACTCTGTCTTGACTTCTGACCCGTTTGCTCTCTGCGGTGGCATTTGCTTGGGCAGTCAGTGATCCTCACGGGGCAGGAGCGGGGACATCCCAAACGGACGTCCTGCCGGGGGAATGCTCCGTCCCTGGTGCCAGGCTGGGGTGGCCCTTGGCTCTCACCACGTAGCCGCATCCCCCCAGGTGCCTCCCCCTCCCTCAGCCCAAACAGCTGCATTTCTCCTGGGCTCGTGACTCCACTCACAGCTCCCGTGACACCATGCGGAGCCGTGCTCTCCCATTAGAAACCGCTGGCCCGGGATGTGCTGGGAGCTGGGTGGCCTCCCTGGATCACCTTGGGGCAGCTGCCCGAGCAGCCAGGAGATGTAACCACTGCAAAAACATCCTCTGACCCCCCGGCTCACGCACCCATCGGGAAATGGAGGCTGAATTCAGGGCTGAGGGGGTAATTGCGCCAATGTCTGTGAAGCATCAGTGATATAATTAATTTTTTTACAGTCTATCGGGAAGTTATATGGAATCTAGTCTCTGAACGGTACATATCATAAGTTTAGCCCTCGCAGTTTGCTAATATGTTATTTAAAGAGCTGAAGGATATGGTAAACATCGTACAAAGTCACCAGGATAAGCCCATGCACCAGTTACCGCCCTTTGCTGCCCGGGTGAGCCTGGCGCGGCCCGCGCCAGATCTGTATGTGTTTGAACGGGGCAGGGAGAGGGTTTCCTGGGGTTCTGTGACTAGCAGACTGTAATCCAGACAGGCAGGGCAAATGAAAAGCTTAGTGGCTGCTTATTCAAAGATACGGGAGGATGAAGAGACTGGCTCAAGGTCATAAAGTTTGTATGGGAGAGCGGGAGCCACCCCCGGCGTCCCGATGGCTGATGCAGTGCCCTACCTGCGTTATTGGGGTCACGCCGCCTCCTCCGGCCTCACACCCCATTTTGTACCAAAGCCTTGAGCACAAAAACACCTTAAACCTTCGTACTGCAGGAGTGGGAGTCCTGAGGGAGACTGTGGATGGGGGAGCCCCATCCTGCCGCCGTCTCGGGCTGTGCACCGCTCAGCCCCTCCACCCCGGACCCCACCTACCAGCGTCCCTGTTTCTCTGCTCCCGCTACTCGCAGGGGCTTTCTTGCATGGAGATTTAGGACCTATTTCCAGCGTGAATGAGCTTGTGACCCTGCAAGGTTGGAGTTTAACTTGTAGAGATTCCTATAGACCCCACTGCATTTTCAGGTGTGGGGCTGCTGTGCTGCCCAGGCAGCCTCCCTGCGCCCAAACGCCAGGACACAGGCGGTGGAGACTCTTCCAGCATGGACATGTTTTGATAAATAAGAGAGGTGCCTCTGCGTAAGTACCTGTGACAAATGCCTGTCTGCAGAGGGCCGTCTCCCGGGCTGGTATTGCACCAGGTGACTGATGCACCGCCTCGAGATGCCTGTGCAAGTTGCATTTATTTCCAGTGCTGCATCCTAGATCTGATCCATCTGATTCCTTTCCCCACCTCTTCTTCCCGTCATCGCTCATTCCCTTTTGCACCATTTCATGCATAAGAAACCAGGGAAATTCAGAGCGACTCCCACCCCCCAGCCCCAACCTCGTTAATGTGCTCTCATCTCAGATGTTGCCTCTGTAAAAGCCCCGCTACCTCTGTCAGCAAAAGCGCTATTTTATATTTCTGTGTTGTGATTCATTTTTATACCTCCTAGCTCTTCCTACACTGACACGACTGGGTGACCTGCTCGGGGTGGCTGTGTGTGTATACAGATCATATAGAATATGTGTATTTTGCGCAGCCCCGTGGACAGCTGAGCCTGACGGGTCCCACTTCTCAGCATGGCCAGAGGTGGACTCTGCCTTCCGGAGGTCTGAGCCTCCCATCTCCTCCCAGGATTTCTCTCAGCATCTTTATTTTCTATTCCCCCTCCCCCCCTTTTTTTTTTTNCCCCCCCCTTTTTTTTTTTTTTCCCTTTTTGACAGAGCCGGGGCGGTGCAGCACGCGGCCTCGTTCTGTTCAAGGTTGAGCTGAAACTTGAAAAGTTGAGCTGTGCCTAAATAGCAGGCCAGGCTCTTTGAGGGATGCGTTCTCTGCACAGGGAGGCATTTTGCTTCCAAAATGCTGCCATTTTATTTCTTTTAATAATTTAAATATTTTTTTTTTTCCTTCTAGCCCTTTTACCTTGGTTACTGTAACCTGCCCTGTGCTCAGGGGTGCTGAGTTTGAAGGGCAGTGATCCCCGAAAGTGGATTTTTGTCCCTGCCTGCCATCTTATTTCAGGAGGGACCGCTGGGTTCTCTGCCAGCCTAAGCCAGGTACTTGCAGGGGGCACCCCTGGAGCCCGATGCGTCTGGAGGGACATTTGCGGATCCCCCGCCGTGAGCTGCTCCTGTTCGGTCCCTGAGCTGAAGGCGGGGGGGGCGAGGGCTGGATTTGGGGCAGTAGCAAGAAAACCACCCGTACTCAGAGACTTTTAAAGCTGTGTGCCCAGGGCCACCGTAATTCTTGCATTTCCTACTTTGAATTTACAACCTTAATGCGTCTTTTTAACTGCGTTAAAAATAGTTTGGGTGCATTTTTTATCCGCATACTGTGCACTGTACATCCAGTTAATTAAGCAAGTGCATGGACTTAAATTACAATAAGGAAGAACGTTTCCTCCCCGTCTAATTCTGTTAAAATTTCCTTGTGCCATCCCCATCCCATTTGTTCTTCCCTTTTAACCCAGCCAGAAGCCACCTCTGTCTCCAGAAAGTCTCCTCTCTGCACTGCCCGCATCCTGGCATGGCCACGGCTGGCGCGGTGGGAGGATGGAGAGTTGATGCAATTGCTGCCCTGAAGGTCCAGCCTTTCGTGGTGCAGAGGTGGCCTCTGCTGTGACTCCTTCCCCTCCTCAGGGACTGATGAAACATGGTTGTTTCGTACAGATCCATTCCCAGATAATCTTTTGCGTCAGCTTGAGTGACTCTGGGAACCCCCAGCCATTTTTCTGCTGCCTGGGTTGGGTTTTTAGGCAGCTCTTGTCTTTTGTTTTGTTTTCTACTTACACTTTTTTATACTTGGTTTTATGACATTTGCTCATTAGGGGTAAATTCACTTCGACAGTCTCATCTATCCATCCCCAAGCACCGAGGGGTGGTGGTTCAGGGCAAGCCCTTACCCACAGACAGGGATATTGCGGGGAGGTACGATGCCACCAGTGACACCATCCACCAGTGACATGCAGGGACCTCTTGGGTTCTCCTCCCCACCTCCTAGTTGAGTCTGTGGGATGAAGGTGCCGATGAAGGTCTCCCATAAGTGCTGAGTGGAGTGGACCTGCTGGGCTTTGACCTCCGGCGCCGATGCCCTCAGCCGCGCAGTTGTGTCTGTCCTGGGGACCAGGGAGACCTCCACGATGTGATGCCTCACGAGCTCCTCTCCAGCTGCTTAGTCAGAGCTCGGTGGGAGCAACCTGATTGCAGTCTCTTTAATGTGTCACGTTCCAGTCGTCACATTCGCCCCACGCTGACATTAAGGAAATGAAAAACAAGCCCATCCTCTGGATGACCTCCTTTCTTCCCAGATGAGTCTTCCTATGGCTCAATTTGTCATAAGAGGGAAAAGCAAGCCCCAACTCCCATACTAGAGGGAAGATGGGCATCGCTTAAAGAGAGGCAGTTAGCAAAAATCAGATTTCTTGGTTTGGGTGGTTTTTTTTTTTCTTTTTTTTTTTTTTTTGCATTGCAGCAGAGGGAGGGGACATCAGCAGGGTGAGACACTGCGATTTGTTTGGCGGGGCAGGGCGAGCAGGGTAGAGGGTTTGCCTGTCAGTTAGGCATCAGTGGGGCTTACCAGGATAAAAAAAAAACCACATGAATTTGGTATTTGGCATCTGGGATTTAAGCAGCAAACGCTTAGCCCTGCATAATCCTTTTTAAGGTAGCCGAAACGCTTAGCTGGTTTCTCACTTGGTTCTTGAGGGACAGATTCCTCTTTAAATTGTGGTGGCAGGGAGATGTGCCAGTCCCTTTTTCTGCTATGTAATCTCTCCTGTAGAGATGATACAGGAGAGCTGAGAAAGATGGAGAGTGGTTCCCACAAAGGATTAAACTGTGTCTACGCTGTGCTTCTCAGGCAAACGTGAGCCTGTCCGTGCTGGTGTGAAATGTCCCCAGTGCCCAATGAATCAAAGACAGAGGAGGTCTCCAGCACCGAGATACACATCGCTGTGGAATAACGCAATGTCCTGACGGCCAAAAAAGAGCCACATTTCAAAACCAGGTTGTTGTGGTGGTCCGAACTGAGTTTCATCAATGTATTTAGACAGGAGCTGTGGTGTGAGGAGTGAGCACGTGACAGCAAAACCAGGTAGTGCAGAAGGACACTGGGCACAGAGGTTTCGCCGGTGCAGTTGGGTCCTTCACCACCGTATGTTTCAATGGCTCCTAATCGGGTCGCAAGCCAAAAGCACTCGGGCTACTCTGACACTCACCTATGGCAAAGGATGGCCCCACCAGGACTACAGGAGTAGGTATTTCAGCGTGGTCCCGTGGTGGATGTGCCCACCCACCCAGGTTAAAAGAAAAATGTCATTTTTCTCCAGTAAGAACAAGTTGTGTGATACTTGATCTTACTTAGCAGCTCACTGAAGCCGCGGGTGACCTCAGCTGCCCACGCGGTTCTCCTGGCCTTCTCCTGGGGAAGCTGCGAATGCAGCCTCCTGTGACACTTACACTGAAGGTGTTTTGGGGGGTGTGTGTCATGTGCATTTATTCTAAAGCACTGAATTAATTACATACAGTGTTGTTTGCTGGGGAGTAGCTCACATCGGTCGCTGGCTGGGACGGCAGGAGCTGCTTTATTACAGCCTTGGGGCATCTTGACTGTCTAACTGCTGATAAAAGAGGGAAACTGGAGCGTTCCTCCAGATCGCTCTCTGATCTGTCTTTGGTATCGCTCCAGCCTCTTAACGTGCTTTTTCGATGTGTGGAAAGCTCTGGTGTCAGTAAGTGTCCATCTGGTGACTTTTTTTGAGTGGCTTGGATGGCGAAGGGCAGCTTTTTCCGAGGCATGGGGAGCAGAAAACCTGCAAGAACTCTTCCCCCTCTCACTCTTGCTGCTGTAAGGAGGTGATTTGAAGCTACACTAAGGTCACTGGGACTGCTGGGCGCAGCCTTGTCGGTGCGAGCACTGTGACTGAGCGGTCACTTGATTTGTTTCGGTACGTACAGTGCCGTACGTACAAATTCCGTGATAATGCCCAGACATTGTGGGTGGAGCGGGCGTTCAGCTTGAGTTCGGTGATGCTCAGATACCTGCTGGGTTCCTCGCGGGAATCCCACAGGAGCCTCAGTGCAGATCGGAGGAGGGCAGGTGCGCCTCCTGGAAGTGCCCGTTTCTCTCTGTTGATGGCCGAGGGAGCCTAAGTTCCCTGGGTGGGATTAGCCCAGACAACAAGGAGAGAAGGCAGAGCATGGCACAACTTCAAACGGGAAACTGGAGTGAGTTTCTCCCACCTCCTGCCCCAGCCTGTAGGAACGGTGAAGCCCAGAGCCAGAACTCCCCTGTGGACACCCTGCCGGGTAAGATCAAGGTGAGAGATGGGGCTGATCCGCACTGAAACGGGATGACCGGGATCTGAGATCCACGTTTACTCAGCAATGTTTGAGAAATGGTTTTGAGAAAGGAACCTTTATAGCAAACCCTGATCGACTCGTGGACCTGCAACCCAAGACCCAGGGGAAATCAGAAGATAATCAAGCCTTATTAATACTGATTAATGTTCATAAGCAGCTACAGTTGTGTTTAGGCTCTCGGAGGAGAGTGCCCAGTGGTCAGTATTCATTCGGAGATCCTCCTTTTTTAATCCTCCCCCAGGGGGCTGGGACAGGGCAAAGAAACAAGAGGACAGCCAAGGTCGGAGGGAACGACTGCCCCTGCTTGGGTTAGGAGGTGACGGCTCTCCATCTGGGGATCCCGGCAGTCCATCGTGGCTGTCGCTTGGTCTCTTTAGGACAGGATTGAAAGAGGCAGAGATTTTTGCCTTCCGGAGGGTCTTTCCCAGGGATTCACAAATGCCTCATTTGTAAACAAACCCTGAGCCGCCTGGAAGTCCTGCTTTCTCGTTTAGAGCTCTGCCAGCCTGGGGAGGTGACAGTGTCGAAGCAAAATACGGCTGGGGCGATGGCTGAGCCGCTGTCGCGCGCTGCAATGGATGAGTGCAGCAGGAGAGGCAATCCTAACGCAGCTTCCGCAGGTAGGCTGTCACTCTCTATAAAGTTGTTATGATGCCCGGGAAAAAAAAAGAAAGCTAGCAGAAATCCTGACTCAAAAGTGACTCACGTACACCTCTTCCATCTCTCGTGTGAATGCAGGAGCTCGTGTCTGGGTACCTGCTGTGTGTGCTTGTTGCAACTTTGGTTGGATGTGGTTGGAAAAACTAATATGTGGCAGAAAAGAAAAAGAAAAACTTCAGTCAAAGTGTAGTGAAAATGAATACCGATGGGAAAACAATACTCCATTAATATTACAGCAGTGTGCAAGCACCCCTAATGGAAACAGAAGTCTACAAGCTTCTGTTCTGTACATCAAGCCAAAAAGAGCCAGTCCCTGCTGTAAGGACTTACTGTTTTGAGCAGACAAGACAGGTGAAAGGCATAAAGTAGTTGTTGGGGAATGGCTGGTAAACGTGAGCTTTGCTCCGCTTTTCTTTTTAACAGTATTCGCCCGGCTTCTTACTTGCTTTTGAATTGGTGAGTGGGTTTCTATTTGTGCTCCTTGGGTTTGCACAAGAAAGCGGGGTTGGTTTTGGCCAGAGCAGACTGTCAGAGACACGGGCCAGTTTGTCTTAGAGGGAAATCCCGTAGTCTGAGGAGCTCAGCAGTTAACTTTGGGCTGGGAGAATGAAGGCGCATCTTCCCCGGGCCGTGGATCACCCATACTGGGGCAGTTTGCTGTCATCGTGCTGTTCATTACAGATGCAGCGTGTAGAGGGCTGTGAATTGGGCTTATCAGCTTTCTCACTCTTCGAGTGTTATATGTGGCAGCAAAATGACAGCGCTGGGAGACTTTTTCTCCTGCCTGTTTATGGGCTTTCGCACAACTCAGAGTCTCGAAGTGGCCATTAATTGAGTTTATGCTTGCTCGGAGGTTTGTTACCCGATCTGAAGAATGTAATAAGGGATGTAAGAGCACTCCGTCTTTCACTCAAGAGGGAGAGCAAAGGAGTTCAATATAAATATCCGTGTATTATAGCTGGACAAACAGGGAGCGAGGCCGTGTTGCTCCTGCCACTTCAAGCCATGTAGCGGTTAAGCCTGAGCGCTTCCAGGAGGGGCCGTGAAAACCAAAACCTCTCCCCAGTAACAAGGACTCCTCGTTGCTCTTGAAGCAGGCAGGCTGCGCGGAGGGCTTAGGCTGGTGCGGCCGTTGCTTCAGTGTTGGACGTCGGTTTAATCCTGTGGTTATTCGGTTTTCCTCTTCCTCTACGTCTGGCAGGGCTGGAAACACCACGTCTTGTGCAGTTAACCTCTCGCTGGGCCTTCCTCCGAGTTCCCTAGGGTTTATTAGCACTGATTTGTGCTTTAAGGACTGGTGAGATTCCTGAGTCATCTCCTTAGGCAGGGAGCTATTTATTCCAGTGTGTGTGTTACATTCCCTGGGAGTGGGTGTCTCTCTTCCGCTTTTGGATCCTGCCCTGACTCTATATAAAGACTCCAGGCTTGAATGAGCAGCAAAACCAACCCTCAAACTGGCTCCATCGTTTGGAAGACTCGTGCTGCTGATCCCGTCTCTCCTGGCTGAAGGAGCGTGGCTGTTTGGAGCGTGGGGAGGAGTTTGCGTGGGACTTTTGTCCATCTCGGGGCTGCGTAGCCACTGGGACAGCGTACTGCGTGTCCACGTCCAGGAGCAAGTCTTGCTCTACAGTGGCTCATGACCAAGTGGGAAGCGTGGTTTGTACCTCCTCATCTCCCCTGGGGTTGATTTGCTGAAGCTGTTGGGTTTTTGGTGGGTGGGATTTTTCTTACTTAGGAGAGATGGGAGATTTCTGAGTGGCCGTAATTCTGCGTTGGGGACGGGAGGTGCCATGGGCAAATGCAGACGGGCTCCTTTGAGGCATCACCAGTGCAGGAGCTGCCAGGTTTGGAGGAATTTCCCTGCGTCTTCTCTCCCGGGATGGCCCTTTTCAGGCACATCCCGTGTTTGCTTGGTGGCCTTGCGGAAAGCTGCCTCGCTGCCTGGGAGTGTGGGAGTTTGGGGGTGCAGGGAGAGCCCCTCACGTAACAGCTCTCCGGGGAGCTGTAAAGAAGCCGGCGTGCTAACGGCAATGTTCATCCAAAAGCTGACTTCACACCCAATTAAGCATCACCCTGAGCCAGAGGGACAAGTCCTCATGTCGTTATGTCTTGAACTAAATTGCCGGCGCTTCATGAGGGCTCTGTCTGCATAGCCGGAGGGAGGGATGCATTTAATCCCTATCAGCACGAAAGAAACTTTGTTAACGTGACCTCGTGGTTTGGTCCTTACGGCTACGGGATGCACATCGCTGTGGCTGCCTCTTTCTTAGTTACGGCTGTTTCTATAAGCAAGGAAAGAGACCTGGAAAAAAGGAGAACTTTCTCAGCTCTCTGTAATTTGTCAGGCATGACATGCGGTCACAGAATTTTGCAGTGAATTTTTCTTCTCTTCCACATTTTCCCCTTTAACATCTAGATGTTTTTAATGCTATCCTTATTTAGCAGCTTCTCTCTTTGCTGTACCAGCTAATGAGGGGTGGGAAGAATTTCTGCACTGACCTTTTGCTGCTGCTGCTGTTCTTCTTTTCCGCAACAGAAATCAAATATAATTTGAAACCTTCTCTGAGCTGCCCCTCCAGGCCCTGAGCCCGCGCTCCCCCTGATGCGTGTTTGCGGGTGGTGGGAGCATCTCAAGTCGTGCTAAATGGCACAGCGCGAGCTGCTGAGGCTGTGTCTGTGGATCGGTAGATTTTCCATTGATTCTGGGATAAATAACACAATGTAAGTCTGAACTTGGTTTTAAGTTGGCGATGGATTAATGTGCCTTAGTAAGGGGAGAATGATTGGAGGTTTCAAGTACGGGGAAAGGTAATGAAAGTGCCTGGATAAGACAAGTGAATGGGACTCTAAAGATGCCTCTGTCCCACTGTTTCTACTGCGAGATGGGGATGGAGACATCTACAAGTAGGTGAGACATATCCCAACCTCCGGTCTCCACCCTGTGCTTTGGAATAGCCAAATTTGGGAGACATGCCAGTAGGGAGGGCTTGACGTTGCCCGGGTGTCCTGGGCTTGACCCATCCTTATGCAACAACTTGGGTGCCTGGGGAGCACCTCCATCGAATTTGCCATTTTTGCTGCCCTTCTTTGCAAACGCTCTGCAGAGCAAATCAGCTGCCGTGGGTGCGTGCTGCCCAAGCCCCAGCTCCCTGCAGAGAAACGGGCTGAACCTCCAAAACGAGCTCCAGTCCTGCCCAGCCTTGCTCTTTTGGCCCTTCTCCACGTGGGAGCGGATGGCTATTAAAAACCCCGGAGAAATTCATTAAGCTAATGGATTGCCAGCCCCCATCTGTGGCCGGGGAGGCCCATCTACCCTGCAGCCGCGTCCCCGTGGGACGGAGTCGGGAAGAGTGGCCGGAGCCAAGCCAGACCCTGCGCCGGCATTCCCTGCCGGCTGCAGCGGGCTGGTGGGATGTGCGCCCCATGTGTGAAACACCGGGGCCGGCAGAGCACCCCGGGGAGGTAGCACAGACCTGATGGGGCAGATTACTTATTTTTCATTTGCTAAAAGTGCAGCAGAAGTTANTGGGATGTGCGCCCCATGTGTGAAACACCGGGGCCGGCAGAGCAGCCCGGGGAGGTAGCACAGACCTGATGGGGCAGCTTACTTATTTTTCATTTGCTAAAAGTGCAGCAGAAATTAAATGAAAATTGATTAAACCTTTTTTTTTTTCTTCCTTTTTTTTTTTTTCTCTCCGGCTTCCTCTTGCTCTTTGCTGTTTCTGGGGAAGACTGAAAAAGATGTGCTAGAGAGGAAGCTAACCTCTGAGCATCCTTTCGTGAACGCAGCACGTGGCACCCGTGGGACTGCAGGGAAAGGCCCTGTAATTACGGGGAACGTCCTGCGAGGCTGAGTTACACAACCAGGACGGAGAGCCGCTCCTGCTTCGCTGTAGCAGCAGGCTGATGATGCTGTAACTCAAAATACTACCTGGCTATTATCCATTCATTGCTTTTTATCACTGTCGGTGTCCTCGACGCACAGCACAGACCGCTCACGAGGCTCCGAGCCAAGAAGGAGGTAGGAAGGAGCGCGCAGGATCATAAAAGGGCCATTTGATATTTACGATGCCTGGTGACATAATTCCCAGACAGCCCGAGCGTATCTCGGAGCCGGCTGACGAGTCGCCGGGGAGATCTTGCTACGATGCCACCAAGTGAAGGTGACTCCTTCCCGGCTCTGGCAGGAGCAGGATGTCCTGATGGAGAAGTCGTGCTGCGGCGTCTGCTCGCGGGCTCCGCACCGGCTGCCGCCACCTGGGTTAAGAGCCAAGTTAGCGGCCGGGAAAGGGGTTTAGGACCGTGAGGTGTCATGTAGGGGAGGACCAACACCTTGGCTGCGGTGCTGGGCATGCCCCAGTGTCATGTGCTGGAGGACGTTGCTCTTGCGTGCTCCCGGGTGGCTTTGTGCTGTCGCTTAAGATGCTGTTGTTGGCGCCGGTCCATGCGAGCCTTGGTTACTGGTGTGCTTTGCAGTGGGTTTGTGCCAGGCTTTATTCTACTCTAGAAGGATTTATTGGTGGCCGAGGGCCATGGGCACGTCCTGAGCTACGCGTGGGCTTAACCTCAGCTGTGCCCCTGTGTGCTGGGGGGGATCATTACCCCTGCTTTCCAGTTTGGGAGCTGAGGCAAGGAGGAATTCAGCGACGCGGGATGCCTGCAGCATAATCCAGCATCCCTGCTCCCCGTGCTGGAGCCTTGGGCTCCCCCTCCTCCAGCAGCAATAACCGTTTCCCATACAGCCAAGGAGATTTCAGCGTGTATCCTTGTCCCGTCAGGCCTTCCCAGGCTTTGAATTATTAAATATTGTCTCTGATCTCCATTATAAAGGTTCTTAGAGCACAGCTACTTATCAGAATAGAAAATACTCTGTTTCCGTACCTTAACAGTTGGCTGTGTGTGCTTGTGGGATTTACAATAAACGAGAAGAGTTAAAAAAAAAAAAAGGCGAAAAAAATTATGAGAGGCTGAGGTTGGAAGTAAACACAGAGAAGTAACATCTTTGCAAGAGGGTGTCCGGTTTTCTGTCCCCGTGCCCACACGGTTGCTGGTCTGTATCTTCTGTCTAAACCAAAATCACCTGCGAATTCATCAGCATTAGTAGGCTGGAGGGTGTTTGCTGCTGTGACTTGCAGGATGCTGGATTACAGACTGTGCTCTGGGGGTGCCCCTTCCCACCCTCTCCTCCGTCAGCCGGCAGAGACGCCGGCAAACCGACCTGGCCGCGTTTCTGGGCCGTGACCGCGCGCTCGGCTTAGAGGCAGCAACAAGAAGGTGCAGATGCAGAGAAGGAGACCCGAGGCCAGCTGCAGGCTCCGGCCAGCTGCTGAGCGCAGTGATGGGTTTATCGTTGTTTCGGCCAGCCTGGAGCCCTGCCTGCAGATCGCCGTAATTTCCAAGGTCAGATTTTTGCTCGCTGCTTGTAAGACATGGGGTGGTACCTGCTGCTTTGCAAGAGGCTGGATTTGAGCAGCAGTAACCCTGGCTGTGGTCCTGCTGTTGGTTATTTATTCTCTTACTTTAGAAGTCTCTCAGGCACTGCCTGTACCACGCACCTGCAGCATCCCTGAGCGGAGCCGCTTGACGTGACCCAGGCAGGTGATCCCTGTTTTTCCCAGAGAATAAACCATGGAAACTGGCTTGAGAACGAGCTGGAAATTGGGAGCAGGGTCACAGTGGTGTCAGCCTGGGTCTGATATCCTCGGACCCGCTGGCAGAGGCGCCGTCCCCTTCTCCAGCTCCTGAGTTAAGCTGTGACAGCTCTCCCAGGCAGCGGTATGGCACAGTGCCGCGGGGATGGGGGAGCTGCCGGAGGACTTTGATCGTGCCTGAGAAAAGGAGGTTAAAAGCAGGTTTTTGCAAGCCTTTGCCTGCCATTTTAAACGGGAAGGATGTTTCCCTGGCAACGAGATGGATGCTTCCCAGCAGAGCATATGGCTTCCATCGACTTTGATTTACCGGCGTGTTGAAATGGCAGCTAGTTAATCTCTCTTCAGCTTTAATGTGTCCGTGCCCTGCGTCCCTGTTACTTACCAGCTTTGAAAGACCCTGGGTCTGCCCCCTGCGGTGCTGCCCTTGCTCCCAGCCCGTCCCAGGGCTGGGGCCGGTGGGGTCCCGTGGCGGGGCTGGGGCCGGGCACCTTCGCAGAGAGGGACCCGCACGGAGGACCTGAGCATCGCCCGGAGCAAGGAGCTGCAGGGCGGGCAGGAAAACCTTCCCTGCCTCTGCTGCCTTTCACCAGCCAAACAGCTCCTCCTCCTCGGAGAATATAATCCGCAGCCCTCTCTTCCTTTTCTCCTCCCTGCTTTAAATCATTTTTAGATGTTTTCCACCTTTCACCACACAATCATCTGCCTCCTGCAGCTTGCTATTTATTGTTGTGTTTACTGGCGCAGGGAAATAAGGAGAGGGAACAAACCTGTCATTTGCTGAGCGGGGGAGCTTGGGAGAGCTGGTTTTGCGAGCTGGTGGCTCTCCCAGGCTCACTGGTGCGTGCTGGTCCCACCGAGCTCACCCGGCAGCCTCCTCCGAGGGGCAAACCCAGGGCGCTCTCCTCCTCCTTGCTGCCCATCGCTGGCTCTCCGTGCTTTGGCAGATTTGATGAAAATTGGCCAACAGGTCCAAATATTAGGTAGGGATGGTGAGGCAGCCAGAGAGGGCGATCGCATGAGCCTCGTGATCACATGTCCAGGTGGAGACCAGTGACAGGCGGTGTTCCTCAGGGATCGGTACTGGGACCTGTGCTGTTCAACACCTTTGTTGGTGACGTGGACAGTGGGATGAAGCGCACCCTCAGCAAGCTTGCCAATGATACCGAGCTGTGTGGTGAGGTAGACACGTCGGAGGGGAGGGATGCCATCCAGAGGGACCTGGACAGGCTGGGGAGGTGGGCCCGTGCCAACCTCATGAAGTTCAACAAGACCAAGCGCAAGGTCCTACATCTGGGTTGGGACAATCCCAAGCACAAATCCAGGCTGGGTAGAGAATGGCTGGCGAGCAGCCCTGGGGAGAAGGACCTGGGGGTGGTGGTTGATGAGAAGCTCAACACGAGCTGGCACTGTGCAACTGCAGCCCAGAAGGCCAACCATATCCTGGGCTGCGTCAGAAGA
>RSEF01000020.1:8261558-8281378 GCA_003993805.1 Himantopus leucocephalus
TTTTTTTTTTTTTTTTTTTTTACCCAGCTTGGTGGTCATCACCTTCTGAGGACTAAAATCAAAAGTCTGTGAAGCAGCTCTCCTGCTTCTTGGCTCTGAGCGCCTTCCTAGTCACTAGCTGGGACAAGAGAAGTAAAATTAAACAGATGGCAAAATTACCAGCTCTAAGACATATTATACGGGCAGTTCGCAAATACTCCTTTCTCTTCACCAAGAGTCAGTTAATTAAATAAACTGACGAGCAAATGAAATTAGCGGTGCTTTGGTAATGCTTGCGTTTACGCTTTGGCGTTATCCGTTAGCCTCTGGCTCCAGGAAGCCGCATTCTCGTCTTCTCATTATTGAGGCACGAAGCCGGGGATGGACCCAAAATCTCGGCCATCCTTCTTCGCTGTTAGCTGGGAGGGAGCCCGAGAGCACAGCTCTGCCGTCCTGCCTTTACAGAAGCGTAAACCGTGGGCTGAGGCATGGGGAAAGTGAGATTTTTTTTTTAAAGTCAGCCAAAGGATTTTTGAGCCATTTCGTTGCCTGCCGTGGGTCTGAGACGGTTCGCGCAGCTGCTGTGTTGGATGCTCTCGGCGGGGATGCTCGTTTGGGAGGTGCGGTAGTTCTTGGTGCTATAAAACCAGTGCGAAGTCAGAGACGGGGGAGCGAAGCTAAAGGAGCTCGTCCTTCGCGGGCAGGAAACCTCGGGCTCCAGCTGAATCGCCGATTCTGGGACAGACCTTTGAAAAACCAGCTACTATTCCTGTCTGCAGCGGGAACCAGCCCTGCGCATTTTGAGACAATCTTCCTATCTGCAATTAGACCAGAGCCTATTTTTGCATATCCCATTCCCTCGAGGAATGTTTAGATGAGATGCAGCATTACGCTTTGCAGGGGCATCTTGCTTTTAACCCGGTTTTGGAGCTCGGTTAGGTCAGGTCAAGTGACTTGCCCAGGTCAGTCAAAGGAGCTTGACCTCAGCAAGAGGATTTTTTTTTTTTTATTCCCGCATGCGCCAGCCATGCAGCATGGCCCTTGGCTTCTTCAATTTGTTTAATTTGTTTTTCTTGAGGTGTTGTGGAAAAGCGGGGCTTTGCCCTTAAGAAACAGAAATAAGTTGATCTTTACATACAGATAAAGGTTAGATTAGGAAGGCTTGTATTCCTGTACTCAGCAGTGATGATTTCTCAGAGGTAGGGAGGAAGCAGAAGCTCTTTTGGGGGAATACCCCGTGGGATGAAACAGTGCAGCGCTCAGGTTTCCATCTGAATAATATGGGTATTGCATGAGACAGCAACTTTCCCTCACGTTAAAATCAATGAACGGGCTCTGAGTAAATGCCTGTGCAGACGTTTTAAGAATTACTTAAATGTCCAATATTTTATACTCTTAATTTACCTCCCAATGCACCATAATTGCACCGTGGTCTTTGGCGTTCTCTCCTGTGAACCGTTTCTGCAGCTGCACGAATATCTTTCTCCCCACCAAGTTTTTAGAAGAAAACCTCAGCCCGGCAGCGCTGAATCGCAGCAGAGACACTCTTCTGGCAGGTGCACGGGCTTGATTAATACTTTGGGTTTTCCTCCAGACATCTGGCTCCTCCGAGGCTGCGTGCGCAGGGCGAGGAGAGTACGCAGACGAGCGTTTCCCAGTGATTCACGTTGGATGAGGACAAAGAGGAACATTTGAGCTAGAACTTTGCATGCGGTGATTATTATTAATAAGGCTTTTACTCTGAGCTGAGCTGCCTTGAGTGAAGTTAAATGATTAGAGCCAGCCGGCAGAAACAAACAACTGGTTCCTTACATTTAACCCCTTCTCCTGCTGTAGGTGTTCAGATCTTGATCTCCATTCCCTGTCCTTCCCAGTTGGCTTTTGTTCTTCGAGGCTTCAATCCACAAAAGCTCTAAAGCTCACTCTTGCTTGTAAGTGTGGGGATACACAATCCTTTGCTGGACCAGGTCATGCGAAGATATGTCATGCAAAACCTGTTGGTGCCCAAATTCCTGCAGTTCATGGGTTCAGGTCGGGATTCTGGCTCTGGACACTCGGGGCAGAAGATGCTGTTTCTGCTCTCTGGCTCTGTTATAAACAAGAGGGAAAGGCTGGAGGAGCTCTTGGAGTGGGAACTGATTTCAAAAGTGGTGGATGCTGAAGGAGAAACTGAATGTGAGCCCGTATCCTGCCGTTTTACTAACTGAGAAATGTGCGGCCTAAATAGAGGGAAGGCGGGGAAGCGACCTTGCGCCCGTACGGTAGAGCTGTGGACACCTTTTCCTTTTCCCTTAGTTTGCTGTGGTGGGTTTGTGAATGCTCCTCACCTGCCCATGCAGCAGGAAATGACCTTCCCCCCAAAACCTGATGCAAAGGAGATCTCGTCCCCCTCTGCTTCCCCGGGGTGGCCACGTGCAGGCATGTTTCAATGGCTGCAAGGGGAACCGAAGCGCGGAAGCGGGGCACCGTGCTCAGCCGGCAGCGTTCCCGCTCCCGGCCATGTGTCCGGGGAAGACCCCGGAAAACCCATCCTGCTGGAAAACCACCTCCAGCTTTTTGCCGCGTTGCCGTCCCGCAGCAAGGAGAGCAGGTTTGCTGCATCCACGCACGGGGGCCGGGGGGACGCGTCCTGGGGGCTTGCGGGTGATGCGATAGGGCTTATCGGGAATGTCAACCCTCCCATTTTCCTTCCCATCCCGGTGCCGCCCCTGTAGCATGGTTTGGGATCTCTACGACCTGCTTCTCTGTAGCCTGATTCATTCCCTGTATTATTACCCTCCTCCTGGAGCGCCGTTGAATGCAGCCACGCTGCAGCCTCCTCCGGGACCCTGCTTGGGTCCTCTGGAGATGCTCCATTGCACGTTTTACGTCACCATCCTTAGTACACATTATGGCTTTGTACGGACAGGGTGCTTCTCGTCGGGGCTGTTCAGCCGTCATCTCAGCGCACCGAGAAGGCGCAGGAGCTATTAACGTTGTCCCAGAGAGGCTTTCGCTAAAGATTTATTTAAAAAATGTCTAAACCATGAGAATCCCTGCCTTGGAGCCAGCCTGGGTGTTGCCCATAAACAACGTTTTCTACCTGCTGGGTGCCCGGGGAGGCTCCAGGTTCCTCCGAGGAGCAAGACCTGGGCTGGGCATGGCCGAACCTGCGGGGCGTGAGACATCAGGAGCTATTTTTGGAAAGGAGGGCATTTATTAAGGCGCAGGACCGAAAGGCAGGACTCCCCGCTTCTATTTTCAGCTCTGCTAGTGACAGAAGTCGCCTTGGGAGATGATTTTGGCTGAGACCGAGGGATGTGGAAAGCCAGAGTGAGGCATTTAGGCTCGTGTTTAGCCTTGTAAATGAATAGCTGGGTTACGAGTCGCAGCAGGATTGCCTACACGAATAAAGATGATGGATGCTCCTGGCTAAGGGTAGGTGCAATACGCAGCGCCTTTACCCCTGGAAAAGTCACGACATTACCAGAGTTCTGCTGCTGATTCACTGGAGATTTAAACTGAGCTGTAAATACTCCCGTTCTGGTTATGAGGCGCTCTGAGTGTTAAAAGGCGTTTGACAGTCTCTGTTTCTCTTCGCTACGGATGTTCTTTCACCTTGGTTTGTTGTCATTGCTGCATTTTCATGGCCTTTGATTTACATTGAAGTTTTAGATAGTTGAAAGGCAGCATTTTACCGAGACCACAGCAAATGGATTGCTGGGATTACAGATGGATTGCCCATAAGCGTTTTGGTTTTATTTTAGCACAATTATCAATGCCTTGTTTACATCCCCAAAGTAATTTTTAAATGTTTTGAGCTGTTTTCCATTGTGCAGCTCTCAAATGCCTGAAGTGAAATACTCCTTCCTCCCCAGCTTTGCTCTTTCTAATTAAACGGACCTTGAATTCCCTTTCCCATTTCCAGGGAAAGGCAACAAAGCGCGTAACAGGCGCAGTGGCTTGTTACAAGCTTGTGCCACCTCCTTGTGTTGTATCCATCTCCATCGCATCCAGGAATCCCGTTGCTAGTTATTGGTGCTCCATCAGAGGAAGCCCAATGCTTTTGCATCTCAGCGAATGTTATTTGAATACAAGTATTTCAGGAATAAATTTAAAGGTCTTTTAAAAGTCTTATGTAAATGGGTGTGTAGATTCCAAGGGGGTTTCTTTTGGAAGGCAAATTGGATGATTAACCTGAAAAGCTTTATGATGATTCCCTCATAGGCTTTTACTGAGAGAAAAAAAAAAAAAGAAGCAAAGGACAATCTTTGCTGTTTCAAGTCATTGTAAGTATTATTTTTTTTTTTTTGAGGGGGAGTTCAGTCATTTCTTTTTCTATTGCTAACATGGAGCACGATGGATATGAAATCTGGATATGCAGATTTTGTGCTGGGATTTATAAATTGTAATAAGAAGCTTGTATGGGTGTTTTAAGTCAACATAACCTTTGGATGTAAAGCCAGACTTTGGAGGACTTTGGATTTATTAGTATTAGCAGCAGTCAGATTTGCACAGCTGAGTCTTGGCTGAGCTTAAAGGTCTCAGCAATCGGGACGGGGGATGCTGGAGCAGCGGGAGGTGCCGGGTGCCCGTCGGAATGGCTGGTGGGTGAGAAGATGCGGTGACATGGGGTGTCCTTCTCCAGTGCCGGCTTCCTCTGTGCCATCACTCAACGGAGGAGACAGTGGTCCAAAACCACACGCTGCCCTTTGCATCCTGGCCTGGGTTTGGGAGAGGCTGGTGCCGGCTCCAGCCGTGCGTTGTGTCGGACCCAGCTCCTGTCTGCTCAGGGGGAGGATATTGACTTCGCCAAAGCTCTAAGCGGAATTGGCATCTTTAATGTAAAAATCATTAGATGGGACATAATTAACGTTCCTTATTGCACATTAACATTACCCAGAGTCAGGCTGCAGACATAATTTGCTTTGATTAGATATGTAGCTTTAAAAATTAGATTCATCCCGACCTCTACACTATTTATTGGCCTGTTTCCCTTTCCCTAGCTATCCATTATTATCTGGAGCCCTTTCCTGCGCTGTCTGGGTAGATTAGGTGAAATTAAAGCAGAGTCAGCCTTCCTGTTCCCCACTGCCCTCCCTCCGTGGGAGCTCAGAGGATACAGGCCACCTCCGGTGTGGACATACCTCTCGGCTTTCTTCGTCCACCCCCTATTCATAAGGGGGCTGCAGGTCCTTCGAAGCCTCCCAGGAGCCATATAGAGCCCAACCCCCTGAATTCCCTTTCATTGCAGAAAGGTTTCATTCTCTTAGTCTCCTTTTACATCCTCTCGGAGGTTCGTGGACCACAGGGTCAAGCAGAGCAGCTGTGCATCACTGTGGAGCTATTTTGGGATGCTTGAGCAGCTCACCCCGTGATGAGCCAGTGCCTGCATCCCTTGCTGGCAAGACCGTTCCTTTCCCAGTGACTGAATGTCCCCATCAACCATGGATTTTGGTCCACGTGGGATGTGGCCATCGCGCTCCCATGCTTCATTGAAGAAGCTGGCACCTTCCCCGTTGCCTCCCATGCTCGGCAGTGCTGTAATTAGTGCTGGCCCTGCAAGCGGCATCTGCATCAGGTCTCCCCGGCAATGAGAGCCCTGGAGAGCGCAGAGCCGAAATTACAGCAGCCCCGAGCTGGCCCCAGGGAGCTGAGGGAACGGAGAGGATGGGGACAAGGCTGCAGCGGCGTGCTGGGGAGGGGAAGAAGCGGCATCAGGGCATCCCACTGCCCCAGCGGCACCCGGCGCTGCCCTGGCTCTCCCCACATAACCACTGCTTGCACAGTCCACCCTTGGGATTCAAAGGGGTAAAATTACTTTTTCTAGCCCATCACTACCTGTCTGGTGACAAATTCAATGTACAGCAATCCTCCTTCTCGTGGCATTTGTCCCTGCCAGCACTCATCGTTTGAACGTGGCTTCATTCTCGATCCGTCCAAGGTGGTCGCGTCTCCCAACATGGTGTGCAAGTCGGCGTTGGTATTGGCGCTTTGCTTTCAGCACCTCCCCGGCCGTTTTATTGTGATGTTTGGTCATAAAAATGCAACCCCCGCTCTGCTTCTTTAATCACAAAATGTAGGATTTTCTTTTCCCCCTGTTCCCTTTCCATTATCTTTTTTTGTTGGTTTGTTTTCCTCTCCTCTTTCTTCTTTCATCGATTATTCATTTGTTTCTCACTCCCAACATAGAAGTTTGCAGCAAAATCTGGGTCGCCGCAGGAGCGGGGGCTGCCTGACCCCGCTGTGGGGCTCTGCTCCCCCTGCGGGCACCAGCGGGGTCCCGTCCCCAACCCCCCCGGCCCGGCCCAGGCCGCTCGGAGAGAGGGATGGATGGACGGATGGATGGATGGATGGATGGAGTCTGTTCGGCTGCAGGGCAGGTTGTGCTAGGCTTGTTTACAGCAAGGGTTTTAAAAGACCAGCTTGGGGAGAAAAACCCATTTTAGGTGAGACCCGGAGAAGACATTAAGGGACATCATGAGCAGGATTGCAACGGATGTTTTCTTACTCTCCTGAGGTTGTTTCAAGTCTCTGGTTATCAGATCTGGTGTGAGAAGGGGAAATTTATAGGGAGAAATCAGGCAATTGTCCTTATCTGCTCTGCGCTGAATTCATCTTGTTGCTGACAAAGCTCAGCCTTCGCTCAGATGGCTCTGAAGGTCCCTTACCTCCAGCAGGCAGGGACGTTTCAGCCTGTGGTTCAAATAAATACTGCAAATCCCCTTATTTTTACTCGTTACTGTGACATTAATGGTCATTGCAAAGCCACGAGCACGACCCAGGTGGCGTGAAACTCCTTTTCTTTATACAGTGAACAGGAACAGCACCCACCAGCTGAACCGTACCTTATAAATATTCAATATGCAGTTTGTAGGAATGTGAGACAAAGCCAGACAGATGAATTATTTAATGCTTTTAAAGAATGCAGCTTTTAGTTTCTCCCAGCGCTGGCCTACTTTATTCCATCAGTAAATAGGTCTTTAGTAAATTTTTTTCCCCTCCTTTTGTTTGAGCGGGCAGTGGGCATGGCGGGCTGGTGGGGACCTTCTCCATCCGTGAGCAGACGCCAGGGCACCTCTGTAGCTGCGGACTCGGGCGTCGAATGTCAGAAGAAAGTCAAGCTCATTCATCTCGTGCCTTTTGATTTGCGTTAGTGCATCCAGCATTCACAGAAAGCTCAGAGCGGGCAGTTTTGGTGGGGACAGCCTGTGAATGACAGGCTGGTGTGGCACTTCTGAGGCTGCTTTTGGGACAACCCATAGAAGTAGATGTCAATGAGACCCAGACGCATAGTGCAAGGGGGGTTTGGAGAATCTCCCCTATCGTTTTCATGGCAAATAAAAGAGGCTGAGTGAGCTGATGTCAGAGATGGGTCCCCCAAGCTCCCGGCAGGATGGGGCTCCTTCGTGTCCTTGCGGGGCTGGGACAGAGGCCAGCCCAGCTCCCTCCCTGGTGGCAGGGTGTCTCTGGCATCATACTGAGGTACTAACAGCACCAAGATCACATCCCTTGGGCTGGATCAAACCCCTGCTGTGTCCCGTGTCTGCCCACTGAGTAACAACCATCCGCCTCCCAGTGATGCTACAAGAAATCTGAAAGGTCACCAGCCTTTCCCGGCAGTAAGGAGTTAATGGGGGGTACCTGCCTAAGAAAGGGACATTAAATCCACCCCAAAATGTCCTACCCTGGCACGGAGGGGAAATGCAGTCCCACTCCTGTGTAAGCGTTTGCGGATGAAAATGCATAAGCGGAGCGTCGGGGGAGTTTTCTCTGGGTTTGCGTTCAACGCGCGCTCCTGCTCACCAGCCAGTCTGGGCAGCTGTTACCGTGTTAATGAATGAGCATCTCCCTCGTTTGCATGCTTGTTGAAAGCGTGTTGCAGTAAGAGCTGTCAGTTCCTTGGGGAAATAACATCAGACGTGATCAGAGCCGTCAACTGGGAGGGGAGTTGGATTGGCACTGGCCAAACTGGGAACAATCCAGTGGGTCCCTCCACGCGTAACCCTTCCAGTTAGTAAAACCAGGGACTTTACTCTCCCCTTTTTACGTGGTGGTGTAGCAGCAGCACAGTAAATACTCCTAGAGAAATATGTCCAAAAATGCTTTCTGGACTAGTTTGGTGAAGTGTGAAAAATTCCTACTCTGAAGACTGACGTGTTCTCTCTCTTTCTCTTTTTCATTTTTTATTTTTGTGTTATATAGTTTTCTACTAGTTTTCTCCTGCCTGGTGCTGTCTGTCTTTTCGACCATTGATGAGTACCAGAACAGCTCAGAAGGGGCCCTTTACATCCTGGTAAGTGGGGGGTTGCAAGTGAAGCCATCAGTGTGGCATTAAAACAAAATCAAAACCACACAAAACACCGGGGCTGGGGGTGTTTAAGTGGGGCAGGAATTTAAACTGTGGCCTGGGAGAAGGGGACCACTGGGACCTGTAGGTAAGAAATAGGGAAAATGTGAAAAGGAGAAATCTGTATCAGGAATAAACTAAAATTATTTTTAACGATCCTTTAAAACCCTTTTTCCTAAACGACTTCTTTTTTTTTTCTGCATTTATCTTCAATTGCAAAACACAGTAGCCAGACTGATCCCAACTGAATAGCAGTTTGATGTCCAGCAGCTCCCAATATTTAAAGCTGGGGATGCGCTGCGTCGGGAGCAGCCCGCCTAGCTGCCTCCTCTCCCACACGGTAACATCCCTGCAGCTATTTGATCCGACATCAAGCTGCAGAGTTTTGTTCCTTAAATAGCCCGGCATCCCTCGCACTGACAGCGTGGCTTCTGCCACCAAGAGCCAGCAGAGATCCTGCATGCACCACCACGTCGCGGGGCTGCCGCATTCACGCGTCTCTTTTCCTTTTGTCTTTTTTCCTCTTCCCCAGTCCCTGCCCTACATCGACATCAAAAGGCGCTGCAGACTAATTAGGGCTTCGTCAGGTTTGGCGCGTGAGAAAGCTGAGGCAAGCGCCGCTAGTAAAGAAATCGGAGGGAGGGGAGCGTGCGCAGGGTGTTCGGGTGGCGATGGAAAGAGCTGCGATGCGCAGCATCGGCGTGCTCGCTTGGCATCAAGGGGTGGAGGATCTCCACCGCCCCTGCACCAGATAGCCCAATACACGGGGACAACCGGTCCAGTTTTCTAGGGAAAAAGCTCAAATCCCCTGCGAAGAGTCCTAGGATGGAGTAGCTAGTGATTCCCATCTCTGGGCTTCCCCGAGCTGCTCAGCATTAACCCGGTCAAGTCCTGGAGACTGATGGTAGGGAGATGTGCAGGTACTCACCAGCCTTGTGATGGGGGACACAAACACAATACGAGAAGGTGTAAAACTCTAGTTCATGGCTACAGCGTGCAGTACCTCTCACCACCCCAGGGGAGGGTGAGGGAAGACACAACAGCAAAGATGGGACAATCTTTCAAGCCTGGGCTCTCCATTTAGTGGTGCAGAGTGCTCTGTGATATGTTTTTGGAGGTGCGTGGTGTTTAGGTTATGGGTTCGTACTTGATTCTGGAGCGCGCTCTCCATCGCGCTTCTTTCTCGACTAACGGCGTTGTCTCCCTCGCAGGAAATCGTCACCATCGTGGTGTTCGGGGTCGAATACTTCGTGAGGATCTGGGCGGCTGGCTGCTGCTGCCGGTACCGGGGCTGGAGGGGAAGGTTAAAATTTGCCCGCAAGCCTTTCTGCGTCATCGGTAAGACCTGCCTCCCTGCGTGGGATTTCCCAAACCAACAGGGCAATTGCAGGCTCTGGCTTGCACAGCGCTCCGGTTTCTTGCATGCGTTTTGGGAGGTGATCCTCAGCTGCTTCGTGGTCACCTTCAGAAGGGAAAGAGCACAAAGGCAAAAAGTCCTAATCCACGGGCACGTTTTTTGTTATTCTGCACGGGGTCCACCCTGTTTTCTGCAGAGCTGGGAGCCGTCCCGGTGCCCTGCGTACCTCAGGCATCGCTGGCAACTGCCCACGGCCACAGCGAGGGGGTTTAGCCGGGAGAAGCTGAGCGTAGGAGCTGGGATCCCGCGATCCTGTGTCCAGCCTCGACACCGGATGGCTCACGAGTCATTGAAATTCTCTGTGCCTCACTTTGCCTTCCCTGGTGCTGATGAGCTGCCTCACAAGGGAGTTACGAGACTTAATTAATTCTTGTTCGTAAAGTACTCGGCGAGCCTCTTGTGAAAGGGGCCATCTGTGCACAGCAGTTATTTATAACGGGGTGAGGAGTGGGCAGAGAGGCCGTGCCATTCGCTACGGAGCCTGCTTGCAAATGTCCGGGAGCTGGCAATGGGCATAGGCGGGATTTTAGCTTATTCCGCGGAAAAACACGCCTATAAAATCTGCGTAGAAAAAAAGGGACAAGGGAGGTTTTTCAGGATCCTCTAATTTGGGATATATAGAGCGAGGGTTTTTTTCCTTGGCTTTTTCTGTGTCCCTCATTGCTATGGTGGACCTCTAGGTTTTCATTCCCAACTTAGATGGGGGAATTCACACCTCTGGACAGCGCTGGGTAACAGGCAGCTGCGGCTGATGAAAAGAGGGCATGCATTTTGCAAGGATTTGATCCAGTTTAGCAGTGTTAACACTGAATCATATCAGAATTCAGGCTTTGCAGCATTCGACACATTTTCTATGGGAAGGATGAGTGTGGAGAAGGAAAGTGGGATGTTTCCATAAGGTGTGGAGTGGCTCCTTTTGTCCGGGTTAAGATTTCTGCTGTGTCCTTCCCACGCAAGATACAACTGATGCAAGACCGCTTTCCTGCGGAGCCTTCTGCTGCCAGTGGCAGTAGGAGTGCCACCCCGTGTGGGAGCGGTACAGCAGCACTTCTTCAGCTCTCAATGCCCTCTGTTTGTGCAGACATCATGGTGCTGATCGCATCCATCGCCGTGCTGGCAGCGGGCTCCCAAGGGAACGTCTTTGCCACCTCGGCGCTCAGGAGTTTGAGGTTCCTGCAGATCCTGCGCATGATCCGCATGGACCGGCGGGGTGGCACCTGGAAGCTCCTGGGCTCTGTGGTCTACGCACACAGTAAGGTGAGCGAGCCCCAAGCAAGGATATTGAGTCGCTTTCTGTGTTTTTCCCCACCTGAGACACTGCGTTGGTTCAGTTCTCCACCCCAAACATATTCCAGGCCCGGAGAGGTTGGAAAGTCACCGTAGAGTAACATGGGGAGCAACGCAAAGTCAGAGACACGAGGTGCGATGGAGACCTCCAGCCAGTAGAGAGAAAGGAGGGATGTTTAGATGTTTGCAGGGAATATCTTGAGCATAGTAACCACCTGCACACTGACACAGCTCGTTTCAAAGACTTAGCAATTAGCCAGCAGCCTCGTTAAGTCGTTGAGCACAGGTGGTGTTGCCAGCTCTTTGTCTAGGATGCGCGCTTCAAAGCGGACGCGTTTCTGAAAGCGCACCCTGCGAGCAGCAGCCTCCCGCAGACGCGGTTGTTGCGCTGGGTTCCTCTTCCCTACCTGAGATCACGGACCACTCGCAGACTGACCCCTGGTGTAAGGCGCCTTTCTCCGGTTTGGGAAGAGTTTGTTCATCATTTTCTTGTTCCCTGCTGGATTATGAATTTAAGTTTTCTCCTGTTTCCTGCACTTTTTCCATGGAAAAGCTTAGCCAGCTTGTCCAGATCTGTAAAAATCATAGGGATTTCGTGGGTCTCTTGTCCACCCTCGTATTAACTTCATCCAAAAACAATCACTCCTGTGAATTCCGAATTAAAACTTCCCTGAAACGGGGGGATATCCTATCCAGACCCCAGCTTTGTACCTCCTCCCCACTTAGTGGAAGGGACCCGCCGTAAGCAGAGTCCCCAGGGATTTGGGGCTCCCATTTCAGTTTTAACCCCACTTCCTTGTGTGAACCGGGGAAATATTATTTTTTTCGGTCTCAGTTCCACATCTTGAAATAAGGGAGCTATTAAGACTCCCTTTCCTTCTCCATTTGCTGTATATGTTTAGATGATGGGGGCTTCAGGACAGGGATCGCCCCGTGTGCAGGACAGGGCCACCACCAGTACGTGGTCCCTTCTCAAAACGTGGCACTACTGATCTCCAACCGAAGCTCCAAAGCTTAAGCAAATCCAGGGAAAGTTCAGATCTGAGGCCAGTCCGCAAGCAACTAACTCAGCTTTTGGAGATGCGCACCAGGATTGCAATTATTCTCTTCTATCCCTTAATGATCTTGCAGGAGCTGATTACTGCCTGGTATATTGGCTTCCTGTGCCTCATCCTGGCCTCTTTCCTGGTGTACTTGGCCGAGAAAGGAGAAAATGAGCACTTTGATACATACGCAGATGCACTCTGGTGGGGTCTGGTAAGTAATTTTCCTAGAACAGCTGCTGGTTATTAAAATAAAATGTCCATTAACCCTCCATCTTCTATCACTTACGTGAGGAATCGACTTACGGAGTGCTTAGTTAACATTTTTATTAAATGGCTTCAGGCCGCTCCATTTAGCTCTTTTTCATAGAAAATGTTCGGGGTTCGCGTTTCTGGAATTAGCTGGAGCTGCAAAGAAACTGGGAACTCGTGTGCCCTCGGTCGTGGGATTTAGCCCTGTCGCGACAGTAGAGGCAGGTCAGATAAAGACCCCGTGCTACGGCGTGCTTTGATCATCATTTTGACAAGTGTTGCCGCCCTTTAATTATTTATAATCATACTTGGGCAACGCGCTGTTAAAACACGCTGGAATAAATTTTATAAAATTAATAGGGTCTAAGCACCAGAAAGACTTCAGCGCTGAAAGCACTCCCCTTTCACATCTCTGCTGAGGAAGGAGGAAAGGGCAATACTTGTAGTTTGCTCTGTGTGTGCGTGCGCGCGCGAATTATTGGATTACCCGATTAACAAAGAGAGAATTAATGACGTTCTAATCTTCTTGCGTTATTGTTCTTCTGCTCCGACGGCGTGGCGCTCGTTTGGCCCTGATTACAAAGCATGTAATGAAAATCCCAGATCTGATCAAATCCCAATAACAGGCTCGGGGAGGAATCGGCTGATCAAGCAGCTCCTCTATTCCAACAAAGGGAAAGAAGCAGTAAATTGCTTTTCAAGCCCCTTGGTTATGACAGAAAAATAAAAACAAAGCCCAATTTGACATAACTAGAAAATAAACAATGAGGAAAAAGTGACAGCCCATAATTAGCGCTCAGTCTAGGGAGAACCACGTGCAGAGTTATCCCTCCCGCTTCCCGGGCTGCGCGAGCCTTTGGCAGAGGATCGGCCCTTCCCCGTTTCAGGACGTGGAGGTGCACCAGACTGTTTGCCACTGAGAAGCTCGGAGTGAAACCTGAGCTTCATTAAAATAAAGAGATTTTGTCATGGTCCAACTCACGGGTCCAGTACACACAGATGTTAAGAGGTGGGCAAAATAAATTACATTTCATGTTCAGAAACTCATCGCTTAGTCTGATCTTAGTGGATCCAGTCCTTATAGTTGTCGATGTAAGTGATAAAAAAAATTTTAAACCAACTTTGCAGTGATTATGGAGAGAGCATTGCTTCGACTTTGTGTTTCAGTAAGGAATAGCCATGTAGATGCATTTTCTAACCACTGTGACCAGACGGCATTTAATTGATGGGGCTTTTAGTGGGTCCAATTAAACAGTGCTTTGGGATCGTACTTCCATTTGTGTAAAAGTGATTTTCTGCTAAGTTGAATGCATGAGGTTTCCAAAACCACATCAGCGCGGTGTCAGCTCCCATCCCTGGGGCCAGCTCTGTCCGTGGAGGCTACAGGATGGGGACAACTTCCCCCTTGTCACAGGGACCGCTGGGGTTCACTGAGCAGAAGGTTCAAAGGAAGATGTTCCTAACCAGACCGCCTCTCCCTGCCTTGCCCGGCCAGTCCCAGGCTCTCCGAATCCTCTCGGAAGCCTCCAGGGATACCCGACATTTCCCACTAGTGATGTCCGTGGGCTCAAGTGGGAAAATGCATCTTTTCCTGCAATTTGGAGCTCAGGGGATTCTTTGTCTCCAACAAATCTCTCAGCGCCTTCCCCAAAATGCACCCAGCAGCTTGCCAACACTCTCCTGGTGCATTGCAATAATGAGGAGAAGAAAAAACATCCCTAAATCAGGTTGTATGAAGCAGCCGTAACTCATGCTGTTGGGCTAATACGCTGGTTTTGACTAGGAAGGGAGACGGGCTAATAGGCAGTGCTGGGAAGATTGGGAGTGCACAGCATCAGCTCCTTCTGCATGCAAATAGCCCTGCGTTCTTTCGGGAGATGCCGAAAGGGAGATTGGGGGAATTCTGCCGGTTCACTTTTCCCTGCCGAAGGCGCAACCCCATCTCCCGGGGGAGGCTCCCGAGCTGCCGCGAGCCTCCGCGCCACATGGCAGCTCTGTCTGTGTCAGCTAAAGGCAAGAAAACGCTCCCGGCTGGCGTTGAAAACTCCGCGCGTCGAGCGGGGAGGGTGGCAGCGCTCTGCGGGGTGACGGGGCATCGCTGCTGCCCACCGCGGTGCCCATCCCAACCAGCCGGGGTCCTCTGAGCTGCACCTTGGCTTGGTCACCTCGGAGCATGTGGTGACCCTGGCTCCTCCGCGTCCCATTCCGGTGTTAGCGGGAGTTTTTGGTTTAGTTTTCGGGCTGTCTGACCTGTTCGGTCATCTCCTCCCTGCAGATTACTCTCACCACCATCGGCTACGGGGACAAGTACCCGCAGACCTGGAACGGGCGGCTGCTGGCGGCTACGTTCACGCTCATCGGCGTCTCCTTCTTCGCCCTCCCTGCCGTAAGCGTCTCGCTGGGTGGGGGGCTGAGCTCGGCTGCGCTTTGTCCCCGGCCCCTGGCGCTGGTGGCAACGCAACGGCTACGTCCGACGGTGGGATGCACTCAGAGACCTCCCCGCTGCCGCTGCTCCGTGGCTTTTGGGTCAAAAAAAAAAAGAGGAGAAGAGGGGAAACCCTGTCTGAATATCCACAGCTTGGGCACTGTGTATATAGTGAATGGGATGGAAACTCTAGATTTGGCACTGCACAAGTATTTCTTGAAGTGAAACCATTTTTTCCCTGCAAAGGGCTGTTCCTAGGGGGGATTACGCCTTTTCAGCAAATTACCCCCATCCCTTTGGCCGCGCGTTTCAGTGTGTTGCACGGCTGTGATTTTCCCCTATGGGGATAATTTTCTGAACGCCAGCACGGCGCGCTTATTTTGTATTTTCTCAGCCAGCTGGAGGTGGTTTGGGAAAAGCTGCAATTCCAGTAAGCGCCGGCAAAGTCTGCTGCCCCTTCACGGGGAGCGCGTCTGCCAGGGCAGCCTCGGACGGAGGCTTCTCCTTCCGTCCCCTCTGCGTTTGAAGCAAATAATGAGCCAGAACAAACCTTTGGAGGGAAAGTCGGCTCCAAGTTTTTAACGAAAACTTAGCTAACGTGCTGCTCACTGCAAATTTCCGCTCTCTTTCCCCAGGGCATCTTGGGGTCGGGGTTTGCCCTGAAGGTTCAAGAGCAGCATCGACAAAAGCACTTTGAGAAGAGGCGAAACCCGGCAGCGGGCCTGATCCAGGTGAGGGTCACATCCGAGGAGCCTTGGGCTTGCATCATCCCAATTTTGGGGGGCTTAATAGGTTTTTAGAAGTAGGGGAGGAGACGGGCAGGTGAAAAAGGGGGCTGTGCGTGTGAGGTGTGAGACAGCAGCTGGCGACTGGTCTTGTCTGGGAGTAAATGCCAGGAAATCAGCCATGGGAAAATAGCATATGTGGTAGGCAGTCTGGGGGAGAAAAGGAACGAAATCCAGCCCAGCGCAGCGAGACAAATGCTTTAGGACAGTCTGTTTTCACCAAACTTATTTTTTTTTTTCCCACAAAGAGAATATTTATACTGATACAAAGTTACAATTGGGAGCATTCTCTTCACCATAACAGATGTCCGCGCAGAAGGCTGGCCCTGGTGATTTGAAATTAGAGTCGTTTGACATTCCCCTGCTCCTCTCTCTCCAAATTTTTTAACTCCCTAATGTGCAACAAGACCCGTTCGATACCTGACCTCACCCTGACAGCGAGCGCCTGGGACCCGCGGCACTCGTAGCTGGGCTCGCATCGTCCAGCGTGTCGCGGGACCACCCCAAATTTGTCACGTATCAAACCAAGGGAAAGGCAGAACGTCAGAACCGTCCCACAGAAAACAGAGGGAGGACTCGGTGTTGGCTGAGGTTGATAAAACCGAGGGCAGTGCTGGCCATGCCGGGGTCCACCATCCCACCATGTCTCCTCCACAGGCGGCTTGGAGATTTTATGCCACCAACCTGTCCCGGACGGACCTGCACTCCACCTGGCAGTACTACGAACGCACCGTCACCGTCCCCATGTACAGGTACCTCCCCCTTCCACTGCCTTCCTCCTGATGCCGCTGTCTCCACATTTATTTTTGTTATCTGGATATATTGTTTTATTTATTTATTTATTTATTTTAGGTTGAAAAAGTTGATTTCAAGAGCTTTTAAGGGCTGGTATAGGCTTTTTCTTTTGGAGTTTTTTTGGTTTTTTGCTTTGTTTTTTGGTTTTTTTTGTGCGTATTCCTTTTTGACTTGATTTTAATTTTCCTGTTGTGTTTTGTTTTGTTTGTTTGTTTTTTTTTCTTTTTGTGTCTGTGTGTGTACGTGCTCTTCTTTTCACTTTTATTTCTCCACGTCCGCTGGTAGTTGCATTGTGTTGTGACAGTTGCCGTGCCCGGGTGTGAAGACCTCCCTCCCGAGCTGCTCTGGATCGTAGGTAAACGCCACCCTCCTCGCGCCCTTGCTTGGGCTCTCCTCACTGCTCCAGCTGGTCTCTAATGGTCCTTCTGCCTTTCAGCAGACTTCTCTCCCTCCCTCGACTGGCCCAGCTCTCTCCCCAGGTGCATTTGCCCTGAGTCCTCCTTTCCTTTTCTTTCNTTTTTTTTTTTTTTTTTTCTCTAAGAGGAGGAAAACCAGATCAGAATTCAGTGAGCATTTTCCCATTTCTCGCATTTCACTTACCCATCACGATCTGTTGACACGAGTAAGGGGGGACGGTGGAGCCGTGACGGGTGATGCTGATAAAGCACCGCTGTGTTTTAGCAGCATCCGTCTGGATTGCTTTCAGGAGAGGTAACTCGTCATCATACCCAGGCAGCTCTTTCAGCTGAAACAACCCGGGTTATAGTGGGGCTGTGGGAATTCACAGCCTCTTGGGATTTGGAGCTTCATAGAGATGGGGACAGAGTCCCCTGCCATGCCCCGCTGCCCTCCGGGTCGTGGAGAAGCACTGCATCCCCCCCATGTCACTCTCAGGCTTGGTGGCATCGAGCAGGAGGCTTCCCCAGAAGCTAAAATGCCAAATATTGCTGTTCATTTTCCACCCCACGCTGCACTGCGTCCCGGGCAGGGCTGTGCATCCCTTTCTGGCGTGTTTTTAGGGGCTAGCCAGATCTCTTTGGGTTTCTACAGGAGTCAGATGTGTTGGTTAGATGTTCCCGGAGCTTCACGGGGTTTTCTTGGGGCTCACTGTGCCCCATCTCCCTGCTCCCTGTGGTCCAGCACGGGGCTGTGCCACTGCAGGTGTGAATCCCGTTGTGTTTTCCCGCGTTGCTGGTGCCTTTAGCCCTCGGGCAGACAATCTGGATATATTTCCTAGGGTAAGCATTAGCCTGTATTTGAAACGCAGCAACCTTCCTGTTAAACCATCTTAAAAACCTGTTGGAAGTCACGTTGTCGTGGTCACTAAGTTTTCATTGGATTCATTCCCAGTGTGTGTCTGATCGATTGCTTTTTCCCTAGAGATTTATGAACCGACTTCAAGATTTTGCTGAAAAAATACCCCAAACCAACAACCCAACAAAACAGAACAAACCTGTTTTCCAATAGCATTAAACCCACCCCCCATCGAAACTCTCCCTCCCAGTATTTGACCTTCTCGCTGGGCATTTGCAGCACTGGCTGAGATCAGCTACTGGAGAGGATGAGGACCAGAGCCTGGTCGAAAGTCCGCTGCAAAACACAGAAAGCCAGGGGCTGATTTCAGTGGACTTTGTCAGGTTTTACTGCTGTTTGAAAGACTGAACTTACCACGCAGCCAGACATACGGTGACACCCTTTTGCACGGGGACGTAATTACTTGCTACGTGATCCAGGAAACCTGTATTTCCCATGGACTAATAAACTCAAAAAAACTAAGCTAAAGAGCTCCAGAACAGGCTAAATAAAAACTTTGGGCTGGAGAAAGAGCAAAAAACATGTTGTTTGGTGAAGAGCCCAGCTGTCTTAAATAAAAAGCCAGGATAAAGTTGTACCAGGGTCGTAGCACTTTTGCTGGCTGATGCCGCGGGTGCTGCTCCCAACACCGGCCCCAGGCAGCAGCGTCACCCTGGGCTCCCCTGCGCACAGGTTTCCGCTCTCCCAGCTTCACCCTTAAATCCCAGCTCCTGTCTGTGCGCAGGTGAAGTGAACATCCCCTGGGAGAGCGAGCCATGGGTGCACTGACGGATTCAGCCATTAGCCAAATTGGGTTTTTTATCGAGAAAGCAGTGATCCTCTTTTGAATGTGTTTTGGATGCAGTCAGATAAATTAATTGGGGGGAAAAAAAAAACCCACATTAAAAAAGAGGGGGTAACTGTATGTTCTGGCTGCAGCTTCCATCACTCACACTGTCCATCTGTCCTCGTCTACCCACTTCGCTAAGCCAGCTGGTGGGCGCTGGCAGCCCAGCGCTACTGCAGCCGCAGCGGCACCTCAAGCCCAGCGCCACGTGAAGGCGATGGCTGCTGACCGGCGGCTGCGATGCGCCGCGTGGTTAGGAAATGGGTTGGAGGAACACAATATACCCCCCCCCCATCTATCTCCCTCCCAGATGCCTGGGGGTGATCTGCAGTCTCCGCTCCCTCGGCACCCTTTCTGCTCAGCTTATTCCTCAATAGCGGGAGCCCTGGGACTTGAGCTTACCTGTCTTCCCAAGGCATCGCCAAAACCACTGGCTGCTTGAGGCGAGAAAATTGTTACATGTGCCTTGGAGGAGCTGACGTGTCTCCAGAACATCACTCAGATCACGGCAGTAGAGCTATTCTCACTCGTTTGGGGAAAATATGGTGGCCTCCGGGAGTATCTCAGGTTTCATCTTTAAACTGAAAACGTGATAGAACCAAATCTGAAATTTGCATGAGGCTCCTGTGCATGCAGGCGCGGTTCGGGCTCGTAATGCACGCATAGCTTGGTGCGCCCAGTCATCGCAGCCTGCTACGCATCGGCCCCTGGGTTTGCTGAAAAAAATATCTGCTCTTTATTGTCACTTGTGAGAACGAGACCTTGATCTCATCTGTGCTCATATATTGGCCTGAAAAAAAAAAAAGCCACCAGCACATCATGCCCAAGTCAGCAGCCCAACCTGAGGAGTCCCTGGCTGATGGGACTGTGGATGTCTCATGAAAGGTCTCTCGGAGGTCCCCGCATTTTCCCTGCTCTGTGGTGCCCGTTTGCTTTTGGAGCGAGGTGCCAGCTGCCTGTCCCCGAGGGTGACACGGGCGCACAGTGGCTTCTGAGCCGGCTGCAGCGGGGAGCGAGCTCAGCCCACGCTCCCGTGCTCACCTGTAAGCTTGGTCACAGCGCGCCTGCTCCCGGGGATACACTTCGTTCATATGCTAATTTTCTTTATTCTGTTTCTTTTCCCCTTTCCTCTGCCCCACTTCTCCCCCCCCCTCCCCCCCCAATTTTTCTTTCTCTTATCCCTTTGGTTTTCTTTGGTGAAAACACTTGAAAAGCACGCAAACGCAAACGTACGGTGCCTCCAGGTATGAAGTGCATGTGACTCTGAAACTGTGTGTCATGTCACTCCTTGTTCTTCGTTTGGGACTGTAACATGCAAAGCCTTTAATTTAAAAAAAAAAAAAAAAAAAAAAAAAAAAAAAAAAAAAA
>RSEF01000020.1:8281389-8325633 GCA_003993805.1 Himantopus leucocephalus
AAAAAGAAAAAAAAAAAGAAAAAATCCCACCCAAAACTCTGAAGATCAGTTTTTTTCAAAGGAATGAGTGAAAGCCCAAACCAGACTCCCCATCCTGCTGCCTACAGACTAACTCCATGCACCTCCATGTACATCTTAGCTATTGGTACACACGCGTGTTGGGAAACTGTCTGCCAAAATGCTGATTTAAGGAAGGAGAGCGCTTGATAAGCTTGCTTTTTTAAGGTTGATTTCTTGATCGTCTTACCAACCTCCTCCAAGTCATACAACGCTAAACAAAAAAACTTCCCTGTTCAGAATCCCATTTTCCCTCTGCCATCCCTCCTGCGTGTTCCCCTTCTTCTGTCCCCCTTTGCCCGTCCTTCACTGTGTCATTTGTCTCACTTCATGCTGTAGGAGCTGTGCCCACCAGGTAACGCCAGGTTTGCTGGGTTTGCTGGTGCGGTGGCACCGTGGGACACACCAGTGGTAGCACGGAATTAAATCGTGGTGGCAGCCGTGCCCGCTTTTGAGGACAACCTCTGGAGGAGAGAGAGATCCGGAATGCTAAACTGAAATGATAATTCATTTCTTCTAATAATCCAGTCTGTTGTTTGGGAAAGGGATGCCCCATCCATTTCAGTTTTTTCTTCCAAGACTGACGTAAAGCCGAGCAGTTACTATAGCCCCAGTTATTCAGTCTGGGACTTAGCCTTTTGGGATGAACCCAAACAAAAAGACCTGTATATGGCTGGGTAAGATTTATTATAAATAATATTATCTCAGGTTCTGCAGAGAGAGTAGATTGTCAAATCACAGGCATATTTTATGTGAGGTGGGTATCTGAAGGTGTAGTCAAGTCAATATTTTAAGTTGGGGAATAAATGGCTTGCAGTTCCAGACTGGGGGCCAAGCTCTGTTCTTAGAGCAGTTTAAATCCTCGCTAGATGCGTTAGTGCCGTTAGAGCTGATGTGATTTAGTGCCTGATTTCCAAACCCGGTTCTAGTTTTCACAGATGCAAATTTTACAGCCTCAGTAAATCACACTTACCACTTTGTGTGCTTAATTTACAGCAAATTGCATCAATGAATTGCGAGTATAATATTATGAATGTGTTTTCCTGTTGTCCTAATCAACAGCCTGTTGTGAGAATCAGACATTTTTCTACCGCTGGGCGTGAAATAAGAATGTGTCACTTCCATCCCATTTCCTATAGTAAAATATTTTATACGTTTCATAAACGTTCTCAGTGATGAAAAATAGCTTAGGCTGGAGACACAGAGTCATGGTTAGGGTAATAATTGGCTTCTCAAAGGAACTCCAACACAGCATGGAGGCTCATTTAAGGCCCCATCCCATTCCAGCATCCATCTCCTTGTCACCCTCTTCCTAATCGTTCATACTGGGGCTGTTAAAAAAAAAATCATCGTCGTCTCTGCGTGTGTGTTGTGGTGTGTGCGCGTTTTTGTGTATGCTCCCACCCACTGTTGTGCGCTGCTGCCCTCCTCGTGTTGTGGGGTTTTGGTGGTGTCCTGGCTGGAGGCATGATATCCCTACCGTCCCCAGATGCTTGAACGTTATCTGTGCTACCGGGAATAGAAAATTTCCCTTCCCTTTGGATGGGGGAGCCGGCACCTGGAGTTAGCGTGGCGTTTCTCTGTGCTGTACTGGGAGGGGTGGTGGGAAGCAGCTGTAGGTACCGCTGGGTCCCCTGCAGCAGCCGGCGACTGGGACGTGTTGCTGTGGTGGGTAGCATGAGCTGTGTGTGTTCCCGTGGCGTGCAGATCTTCTCACCTTGCTCCCCTTTAACCGAAACACGCTTCCCTTGCTAACAAGTGACACACGGACCAGGAGGAGAGAGAGAAAATGTGAGATGCCCCAGCCAGAGGTCCTTCCTCCGCGTCTCTGGAGGACACAGTGGCACCTGTGGCACCTGTCCCCTGGGCACACACGCCAGTGCAGGGTGCCCTCCGTCCAGCATTTTATAGCAAAGCTCAGTTAAAGCGCTATGCAGAGCCCTGCCTTTTCTTTGAGGTTCTGGTGAAATAGCGCAATGCGGGAGCTCTTCCCCCAGCTGCTCTTGTAATGCCAGGTTAGGCTGAGCACTCGATGCAGATTAAATTCTGGGTCAAGTACACGGATGAGTTTACACCCATTTTTAATAATTATTGTTTCAGTAAAGCATTGTTTTTGCCACCACACGAGTACCAGGCCCATCAGCTTACCACAGAAATGGTGAATTTCTGGGTTTGCTTGTGTGTCTTCACCTTTGCCTGGGAGCATCTGTGGTGGCCCAAGAGATTGCCACCTTCAGCACGGTGTAGACCTTGTGTTCCGGGCTAATGCAAAGGAAGGAGCTCCTTTTGGGATCCTGAATTCTTCAATCTAGTGAGCTAATGAGCTCTTCGCCTCTGAGATTTGCATCGGTGGGAGCCCTGGATTTGTGATCCCAGCTGGAGAAAGTGGGGCTGTTGTCCTATGTTCTGCTGGGTATGGACCTCCGTGAGAAACTAACCCACCAAAGAAGAACAGTTGTGCACCCTTCATTAACTGCTCAGTACGCTTCGTGCTTGGTTTTATGCACCACCATCTCCCATCTTGGAATGAATCTGCAAACCCTACGGTGGGTTTGAAGGGAGGTGACAGCTCAGAAGTCGTGCGCTGCTCCACTGCACCAAGGTCAGCTTCTTCCTGACGTCTTGAGTGAAGAGGATCATTAATTCATCAGATCAAGATGTGCTCTTCTCTGGATGGAAGCGAACAGAGCCGGACTGGGGAGCTGAGCCAAAATTTTCAGGCCTATTTTTATTCTTTTCTTAGGAATTGGATTGGATTACTTAGGATTGGAAAATTTTCTGATTGCTTCAATCTTGTGAACACCAAATCTGCTCTGCTGAACAACTGCGTTTTTGAGGATGAGTTTAGTGCATGCAGAGGAGAGGCTTTTCCGGTTGGGTTTTTTTTTCAGTTAGAGGAAAACTGTGAAGCTATTGGTCTCATAATGGCTGAAAAAACATGGACATGAGTATCTCTGCCTTTATTTTACAGTAAGCAACAGCCCCGTTTCTTCAGCCTAGACCTGTCTGTTAGTCTGCAAGCACCTGCACCCCTTTCCTTCCAGTCCAAAGTTGTAGGTTTGGGACAGTTTAAGTAGGTCCTTCTTGCTTTCATTAAAACAAAAATGGCTCATTTTCCAGCAAAGCCATAAGTATACACCGCTTTGGGATTGTGGCTCTTTGGGCTGTGGCCCCAACCGCCCAGATGTGGACAGCTGCAGGCAGCCTGTTCCCAGCCCGCCAGCAGCCCCTTGTCCTCCCCTTCATCCCTGCAACGATGCATCCTCCCGCTCGCTTGTCACGAGCGCGACCGGAGGCGGCCGCAGTGCTGACTTTGCACCCTCTGGGCACGGTGATGGCGTGTGGCACTTTGACAGTTTGACAAGGGCACGCTGGTGGCCCAGAAAGGAGTTTGCGACAAGCCGTGGGATGAGCCCCGTTGGCCTCGACCTCCAACGCAGGGTCCCCAAGTGCCTTCTTAAGTAGATGCTGCTCTTCCCAACCCCGTGCAGCGTTCTCCATCCTTCCCCCGACACCTCCAGCTCACGCCGCTCTTGGTTGAAAACCTGACTGTGAATATCAGCATTAAACGTTTATGGAGCGAGCCCCAGGCTCCCGGGGTCTGAGGGAAGAAAGCAAAAGTGGATGTGGGAGCTAATTCAGTGGCTTTTAGCACAAAAGCAGGGTAGGCAGCAGGGTGTTTGTTCGTTGTTTTGGTTTTTTAAAATTATTAACCAGGATTCCCATTGTCAGGTTCTTTTTCTTCCTGAGAAAGGAAGGAAACCCATGGTTCCTTCCTGATCCAGAAGGCAGTGATACATGATTTTGCGTCATTTTGGGGCGAAACCTAACACGGACAGTAGGGAATTGTCTAAACTTGACCCCAGAGCTCACTGCTGTTTCTCCTGGGATGCTCCCGACCCCAGGTCCCTGTTTTCTCTGCCCTGTAAGCTGCTCCCTGCCATGCCTCCCCACACGCCCAAGAGCGTCAGGGTTGAGTTTTCCCATTTGCCTCCGAAACTGGAGCTTCTCTCCACTGAATGCGTGGCCAAAGCTCCGCACAAAGCAATGCCAACCACTAAACTACAGGTGGTGAAACAGCTCTGCTGCCAAAACACCACCGTGCTGCTCAGAAACCCTGGCGGCCGCTTGGTTTCGGGGAGGTTCAAAATCCGGTGGTGCAGACAAATTTCTCTCTCTCTCTTGCTGTCACTCTCTCTCTCTCTTCCCCCACCGCTCTGCCTTAGGACACTGTTGGAAGTAGCAGCCAAACCCCTCTCCATCCTTCCCGAGCTGTCCCCCGGTTGCAGTTGGTGGGACAAAGCTGGTTCTAGTTGAAAGGACGGGGCAGCGGGGGAAGGTTCCGAGACAGGAGGGTCTGAAATCAGCTCTGCCTGAATATTAACGGTCTTTATTTTCTCCCTCTAGACTCATCCCTCCTCTGAACCAGCTGGAGCTCCTGAGGAACCTGAAGAGCAAATCGGGACTGACATTCAGGTTAGCAGCAGAGTTAAGAGGGCTTGGAAAGCACACACTTTGCAGCCTTTTGCTTTTGGTTATTTTTTTTTTTGGTTGGTTTGTTTTGGTTTTTTTTTTTCCCCCTTTGGTTTTTTTCTTCCTGCCTTTTGTATATGGACAGCCTTGAAGGTGTGAGAGGTTTTGGCCCCATGGGTCGTTCAGTGACCTCCTCCCCATCCCTCTCCCATGCTGTACATGAATTTTTTTCAGCCTGACTTGGCTCTGGAGTAACGTTACAGTGCTTGACTGAAAATGCAAAATCATATTTTCAAAGGGTCTCGTTGAGGTAGTTTTCCCAGTTTTCTCTGACCTTTCTGCTCTTCACCACCCTCAGAGGAGACTCAGGCCCACCGTGTGTTAATTCATTCTCTGGTCCCTCCAGCCTTCCCTCGCCTCCCCCGAGAGCAGGCAAGGTTGGAGCCGTGAGACATTTTTCCTAAATTTGCTGGGGCAAGGTATGCAGCATTGCCCCAGAAGGCCAGGAGTCCTGCAGCTTAAACCCATGCTCAGGACGGGTAATTGTGGGGGTTTTTTTTAAGCAGGCGAGGCTGCCCCATGTGGTGAGTGGGGAGTGTGCGGACCCTGGGAGGGATGGAGAGATGCTGGCCGGGGAGGCGTGGGATGGGACCGGCTGCGTGTCTCTGCGGAGAGCGGAGATCTGTAGACCCGTGGGTCAGACTGCAAACTTTAAAATGTGAGCATCTGAGCTAGTGACCGAGGCTGGGCTTCCAAGCTTGTCTAGGCACGGAGCGGAGGGCAGAGGGGTATTTTTTTAGTCTCTCCGGGCTGCTGCCTTCAGCCTAAGGGAGAGCGTTCGGGGTCTGGGCGGATCTCAGCGGTCACTGCTGGGTGCCGGCAGGGCCAGGGCTGGTACAGCGTCACGCTCAGAGGGAATCGAGCTCCTCCTGCCCAGGTCTTCCCGCAGTCCGGTTTGTCCCTTAGACTCTCTGGTGACCCTTATCTGCGGAGAAACACGCTCTGCTCCCTCTCTTGTGGGGGCTGCAGGGGCAAAGCTGCTTCGGGGCCCCAGAATAAATGCAGTTTCCCAGGGTGAAGAACCCGTGAATGAGAATAGTTGAAGGCAGAGCCGGTTTTCCTCATTGCTGGAGGGAAATGCCACCAAGGTGCCTTGTCGGTGAAGGTGAGATTTTTTTCCAATGTGGCCTTAGCTTGGCTTGCGGTGTTGCGCCCACCCTTTTTGCGGGTGTTCGGCTCACTTGGTCCTCAATGTCAATGATTTTTCAGGGCAATCAAGCGGTTTGGGTTGTCGGTAGGGAACCGCATACAGAAGTTGTGGCGTCCCACTCCCTCCGCGTAGCCTTTGCCAACTGCTTTGGCGAAGTAGCTGCCAAAGGCTTTGGAGGCAGAAGCCCCGCCTGGGGTGTCTGGATGTCAGGGCAGGGGGTCCGTTCTCCTTCCCACCGGTGTCCCCCCAGCACCACGCGTTAGCGCTGCGGCATGAGGCCGTGCGTCAAGAGAGCTGACGTTAGCTTGGTCCCGATGGCCGGGAAGGAAAAGCAAATGCACCAGGGTGACGGGAGCCATTCAGATCCTTCCCTGTGTGCAGAAACAAGACAGGGCGGTGCATTCCCCAAGGAAGGGGGCCGCTCTCTGAGCCCACAGAAGTCCTCCTGTGCTCACACAAATCACACGACCGTCAGGTGTCCCAGTCATGCCTAGGCACAAGGATGGGTTGGGATAAACCCTTCAACCCTGTGCGTTGTATGTGTCTTCTCTGAGGTTGTGTGAGTCTCCAGTGATCTTCTGTCCAGGCCAGAAACTCCAGGAATTAAGTGCTCCTTTCCCTCTCTTCTGTCCACAACTTCCACTTAGTTGTATTGTTTGGTATTGTCCTTTCGTTATGTTTTAACAGTGAAGCAGCAACATCTTTTGCCACCTGACACCATGCTAATGTACTATTGCTTCTGTTTAAAGGAAAGAGCAGCAGCCCGAACCATCGCCAAGGTCTGTATCACTGCCAACACGCCATTCCCATGCATTCCCTGTAGATTTCTATGTACGTGTGTGCGTGTGTGTACCATGTCGTGGCGCCATCGAGGGAAGCATTCTAGGTATTAACGTGCTTTTTCTGTGCTGTGGCAGTCCGATGTTATCTCCGTGTATGCTGGACCTTAAATCATATCTTCCTTCCAGTCTGCCTCGGGCTGTAGCTGCGAGGGTAGGGAGGCTGTGGGGGCTAGAGAGAGCGGTGGGCAGCACGGGCAGAGCTGGCAGACACTTCTCCGGGGTGATGGCAGGGCTTTGGTTTATGCTGCTTTTTTTTTGTCCTTTTGTTGCTGGAGTCGTAGCTGAAACAGTATAACGCAGGCTCGATGAGCGCCGATGGGTAGGTGATACTTTGCCTATGTCTCCGTCACCCCACGCCATGCCAGGCGGAGGTGACACGGGAAGACGAAGCCATCACCGTGTCACCGAGTTAGCAACTTCTCCTGAGCTCCTCTCGCTGCAGGGCACCGCACGGGGCTGCGTGGGACCTGCTGCTCCGTGGGACACAGGAGGGCTCTCTGACACGGCACGACGTTGCATGGCAGAGACACCCTTTCTCCACCCCATTCCTTTTGGCCTCACAACCTCTGGATGAAGCACGGTCCCCGCTCCGTCTTCCCTCCACGCCTGGAGTCCACCACGCAGAGCGTGCTCAGCCGGGCGCCCTCTGAGACGTGGCGAGCACCTTCCAAGGCCAGCCATAAATCTCACCTAGGGGAGAGCTTTTCTCTATTCACACGTCCCAGGGAAAGCAACAGGGCTGGTATTTGGGATAATCTTAGGATACTTTTCATCCCCTTAGAGGTATTTAATTCTGGAATTATTTTTTTTTTGTCCTCTATTTTCCCAGTTCTCTTTAGAAGTAGTTCTGGGGCTGAATCTCTTTTTTTTTCTTGGGACGCAGAACTGATGATCTGTGGAGATCATCTGCTTGGCTTTCAGATCTTCCATCTCATATCTCGAAACACAGCTTACAGCCTAAATATTGTCAATACTGAATATGTTTTTCAGAAGCATAACTGGAGCCTGGCATTTTGCAGATGTAACTTTCTGCAGTGCCTTTTAGCTTATAAGAGACCAAAAACTAATTTTTCCCTGGCATTAAATCCAACCAAAGATATCTGGGTAGAGATGGTGCTGAGTAAAGGGAGGAAAATTTCATCCTTCCTTCCTTTCCCCCTCCCCCCTCCTTTTTTCTGTCTTTCATTTGAGCTTTTCTTTGCAAGCAGAACCTGCGTAGCACTCCATCCACGTTCCAACCAAATAATCCAAATCGCCAAGATCATGTTTCAGCTATCCAGAATTTTAATTTTTTTTCCCTGCGTGGGGTCTCAGCCTGTGTGGCGAGAGCGAAGGCAGCCTCCATCCAGCTTTACTAAAGCCGGGAGCATTACATGGGAAGCACTGACTGGTAGCAGACCAAGGCTGAAACCTCGGCCACCCGCCCGCCCGTGGCACCAGGAGGGTCAGCGTTTCATCCCCGGGGCCTGGCTGCTCCGCTGCCCTGTCTCAGGCAGTGACATGCTTTGGATGCATCAAAGGGTCAGTCCGCATTCCTCACAGGCACGTGACCGTGCAATGAGACAAATTCCCTTTTCAACCTGAACGGCTCCACAGCCGAGGGAATCTTAGGACCGGCGGTCCTTCGTAGGGTCACGCCAGCCAGCATCCCTGCAATGGTCTTGTTTCTGAGGCAGTAGTCTTAGTTCTTATTTTTGAATCTCAGTCCCATCTTGCAGGGTTCATTTTCACCGGTTAAAACACGAGGTTGGATATATTTCTTTGTAGAGGTTGCAATTTTTCCCTTTCTACATTAATTTTCTACGTTGCTTTCTTAATCTCATGTCACAGAAAGAAGTAAACGTAGCCTTCCCCTGCCCTTTTTCAGAGTACTTTTTGCTATATACAGCTCCCTCATTGGGGTCATTTCCAAATGCTGCTTTCCTGCTCCTGCAGTGTATCTGTCTCTTGTGACACAGAGGGTTTTGTTGCCCTCCATCGTAAGATGCTAAACCAGACCCTTATGCCGAGGGTCTGCAGCTGCCGTGTACACGGCGTTAGCGTCCTTGCCATAGTGTTCAGTTCAGCTGCCGTAGCAGAACCAAAGCTCTTTCCCTCTGTGTTTTGTTAGGGCGATATCAATTCTGCCTGCTCCCGCTGCCCTTTACCACCTGATAGCGTCTCAGACCTCAGGAAGGAATTTCGCACGGTGGTCCCTATATTCAGGGGTGCCCAAACCAGGTATTTTCCCAAATAAAAGTTTCTGGCTCTTTTACATTCACATCCCAAATCTCCCACCCACTTTGATTTCCAACAGGCTCACAATGATGCTCAGTGTGTCATCCCGCCCTTAGAAAAGAACACTTGTCCTGTTTCTCAGCCCACCCGTCGGTTAATCATCCAGCCGTGGTCTGTCGCTGATGACTGTGTCACTTGGGAAACTCCTCGGGAGGAATCTTCTCTCGTAACAGACCCCAGCACCACACTTTTATTGCTTCAGCTGGTAAAGGATTTACCACTTTCCATTTCCATCGATGTGAGGAAACGCAGTCTCTCACCTGGAGATAGCTGGATCTTCCTCCCATGGCAGGGGAGTGTAGGGAGTGGCTGATTTCCTGTATCCCTCTTTCCATAACTCATACACTGCAAAGTCCTTACAGCAAACAGAATGGAAATGTGTTTGTTTTTTTTCAACTATTTTGCATCTCAATGTATTTTAAGTTAGAGAAGGGATGCTGGCACGGCTCGTGGGAACGTGCTGTGCGAGACCAGCATTGCCTTGCGAGGTCAGGAGCACCCCAAACGCCCCGCCGGTGTGCGGGGCAGCTTTCGGGGTCTTGCCCTCGGACTCCGGTGCTGATTTCTGCCCAGAGAGCACTCGGAGAGCTGCTGCCCGGGGCGGGAGGCCGTGGGGAGGCCATGGGGTTAGCGTGGCAGAGGCTCGGGGTCACCTGCAATTACTCGGGTGCCTTTTGATTGGAACTTGGCGTAACATGGGAGAGCCGATCTGAGAGGCAGGTGACGTCCTTTCTCTATCATTTCTGTTTTGTTCTCCACCGAGAGCTTGTCTGCATCCACCTCTGCCCGAGTGCCGGGAAGCTGCGTGCTGACCTGCTCGAGGGGACCGGCGCTCACCTCCCCGTGACGTTGAGCCCAGGCTGTGATGAGCAGAGAAGATGCTGGCCTTTTTCTACATGCTACGTACCTCTCCCCCCCACTTTTTTTTTTTTTTTCATTTTCCTCCCTTTTTAATAAGCTGCTGACAGAGCCTCCTCTGTTGCCTGTTGCTTTGGGCGCTGTGTCCGCCCTACCATCTGCCTTGGCCAGGAGAAGCGGCCCCTGCCCTCCCCTGGGCTGGTTGCCGCTGCAGGAGCAGGTTGTGCCCATCGCACCTCCGAGACCACACCGCTCTTGTGCAGGGTCCAGCTATGAGCCCTCTCTGGCTCATAACGCCAGGGAAGGAGGGCTTGCTCTCTCATGGGGCTTTTCTCACCCCTTCTGCTGCACAAAGCCCACAAATCAGAGTGGTAACGGGGTTTGGTTACTCCCATGTTAATCAGGCTGGAAATTCGCTGTGGCATCTCATCTCTGTTTCTTTTTGTCTTCTGATTGTAACGTCAAAAAGGCAAACGTGTGGTTAGCCAGGGCTGCGGAGGCTCCTATATGAAATGTGTGCTGCAGATGCTCTTTAACAGATGGTTTGGTCAACATCTGAAGGCATCCGTGACCACATTTGTTCCTCTTGCATTTTCCAAAATATGATTGGGTGAAAAGCTAAAAATTACCGAACCAAATGATCGTGATAATACATTAATATGAGAGAAAAAGACACGGAAGGATTCCAGGGAACTGGAAAGCTAAAACTCAGATTACTTTGTCCAGCATGAGTTCAGTCCTGTAGGTAATGAGAGGAACCTCTTTGGAAGGTTGTCCTCAGCTGTGGTTTGTCCTTGGCGCTAATGAGCTCAGCAAGACCTTGGCCGTTACGTTGAGTGAATGCTGGACTGGGCCACCTCGTAATGTGTATGTGTATCTGTGCGTATATCTATCTATATATCAGTGTATGTTTATGTCTGTCTGAGATACACACTACATTAATATCTCTGTCCAGGGGTGTGATTAAGGCTTTTGTACGCACTGGAGGATGCCTTTGGTTGACTCAGTGGGCCCCTGCTCACCCAGCCTCGGGTGTCCGAGGTGTCACTAACCGCTGCTGCCCGTGGAAACCGGTGTCAATCACAGGAGCCCGATGGGCCACGTTAGCCTGGGTTGGCGTTTGACCTTCTAACCGATTCAGCTGGTATCAGAGACTCATGCTGGGACTGACAGTAATCTGGAAATAATCAGTTGCCTTTAGGGGAGCGGATTATTTGCACAGAAGGGACTGCAGCTTTCCGTAGGGACTGCAGAGGAGACCAAGAGGAGAATAACCCACGTGTCTCCCTGAGGCTCTGCATGCTGAATATCCCGCTCCCACGCCGCGATGCTCAGACCCCAGTTCCAGAACCGCCCCGGTAGCACCACCGGTCCCCGGGGCTCCCTGGGGATGCGGGGTCCCATTGCGGGTGCCTGAGGAGTCCCCAGGATGGGGAGGGGGGGCTGTCGGCTGAGCTTGCACGGGATGCCGCGAAGCAGAAAGAATTCCTGCAAATTCCTTCTGTTTGTGCCCACGAGCTCCTCCGATTGCCGAGTTCAGGTGGAAAACGAGGTTGGGTTCTTCTGCCCTTCAGCCTTTTCAGTCTGTCCATGAACTCAGCAAGCGACGATGCCCGCTGGTGGCCAGGTGGGGCGATGGGGGCCACGTCATTACCCTTCCGCAGGTAGAGGGCTGCTCCATGGCGTGGAGGACCCTGGTCGTGGTGGCGATCTCCTGGCAGGGCAGTGCCTCGGCAGCGATTTGGGGTGGGCTCACGGGAGCTGTGGCGGTGCCTCAGCAGAGCCAGTGGACTCCCCAGAGGTGGTAGGGCCTGTCTAAAAAGCATCACGAAAAACAGAGGCGTAAGCACAGATTTTCAAATCCCTTCCCAATAAGGAGCTGCACCACACCCTGGTTTTATTATTTTTTTTTTTAAATGCCAGGCTTAATATAACGCTATTTCCTGTAGGAGAAGTGCAAATAATTCGCAGATTAACTAGCTCTCTTTGTGAGGTTTTTTTTGGAAAAAAAAAAAAAAAAAAGAAGAAATTTGAACCTTTTGGATGTTGTTGAACAAAACAAGTTGTTTTGGCTCTCCATGGCTTAGACAATTGAAAAAAAAAAGTCTTTTTTATCTGTTTAGAGGAAGAAGAGAGTACTTTTTGTTTCCAAGGCAGATGCAAAAATCTTCCTGCAGGACTTAGTCAATTGTAGATGAACTGACGCCACCAATTCAATGCAGAATATGTCATTTCTAATAATGACATTTATCGACCACAGTCAGACAAATTTTAGAAACCCACTTGATTTTTATTTTTTTCCCCCATTTAACGCTCAAACAGAAAAATCCTGTCATGAACCCGGCCCTCAGCACACCTGTCTTTTAAACCTAGAGTCAGTAATCAAAAGTTTCCTGTCTGGCATTTGCTTCCAGGTCTAATTTTTACTCTCCCCTCATTTCCAGTAAAAGCAAACCGTGCAGAGAGTCACTATGCGGATGCTGCTCAGGAAACTCTAGGTACCACGGGAAATGCGTCGCACGGAACTAATCAAAAGCTGCACGGCTCATTCTCCCTCTACCCTGCTACCACCCGTTCTGATCACTTCTCTGCTTAATAGAGGTACTAGATGAGTAAAAAAAGGTGAAAGAGCCTCCCCATTGCCCGCTCAGAAATTAGAGGCTTCCTTGTCTGCTAATCACGCAGAACACGTGAATCAAAGAGACGAGGATGGGGAATTTGGTCTGGGCTAGCCAGCCAGTGTCTGCTTGGCAAAGATGGAGGCCGGGAACTGAAGTTTAGTAAATGATGGAAAATTTTTTAAAAAATTAAAATTTTTTATTTATTTATTTATTTAAAAAAGACCCCTTCCTCCCTGTCGCTCCATCCCTCCTCAAGGTCCAGGGAATCCTTGCAAATTGAATTTCACTGTACGGCAATATCAAGTTAGTAGCATGAGAAATACCAGCTTCCTACCTCTGCTCAATCACCGTTCCTTTGGCTCTCTGAACACTACCAATTGACCTTTCCTAGTCTTGTGGCCTTTGGAAGCCACGGCTTGCCTATCTAGCACCTCTACTACGCAGCTAGAGAAGGACTAATCTCAGCCTGTCCCACCAGACGTAGGGGATACGGGTTCCCCTTAGCGTTGACGTTGGCATTGTGAATGGTTCTGTTTCTAGATCCCGTGGGGAACAGGTAGCTAGAACAGAGGGTTTCGTACGGGCAGTGTTCTCATCTTTTTCATCAAGCTGACAATTGTTAGGCGGCTTCAGAGAATTCCCAATGAGCATCCCTTAGTGCACCCAACTGATGGCCGTAAGGGTACACGGATACATATGTCTTATTTGACTTATGCATAAATACGGCGTCTACTTCCACGCCTGCACTGGAAGAGCCTCTTCCCCCGGCCCCAGACACTGCTTCTCAGCAGCAAACGTGCACCTTCTTGAATTAGCGATGCCCAGAGTTTGCATGCTGTGAATGCTGGCAGGTGAACCCCCTCAGCTCTTCCCCCCGCAGCCGGGCAGGTGGCAGCCCAGGAGTGGCAGGGCACCGAGTGATGCCGCATGTTTGTGAAATCGGATTTTTGCATGCTCTTTTTTGGAGTCCGTTTTAATTCTCAAAATCACCAGTCTCTGTCTCCCTCAGAAAGCCAACAAACTACAGTTTCAAAAGTATATGTATCTCTGATTTTCTCCATTAATTGTTCCAACTTGTATCTTTTCTTTTCTTGCTATTTTTTTTCCCTGCTGGCTATTTTTATTATCTGTCAGTCTAGAGGCTAAGGCTCATGCCTGAGACTTGCGTGTACCAGAAGGTCAGAAGCAGTGTGGTAAATCCCATCTCCGAATGGGTAACGAAGAGGAAGGGGGCATGATCTAGGCTTCATGATAGGCAGTTCTCCATAGCAGGAAATCGCTTGTACCTGGGTAAATAACCTGAATCTTTGAGTTAGGCTCCTGCTACGTGTTTTGACGGTACTATGGCCTCCCTAGAGGTTTATCCTTGAAAGGTCTGGTTTAAATATTGGGTGATCATCAGTTGCACAGACAGCACTTCAATACATTTCCAAGTGGCAAAGATTTGTTCAATAGTCTAGCTGAAAAAAAAAAATAAATCATGACTTCTGTAGTGTTTTTCGTTTGCCAGGTGAGGTTGTTTTATCCTTGGAGGCAGAGGCGTAGTGCAAGCAGGGACTCCTCCCCAGAGAAAGGCTCTTTTCAATTGCTCAACGTTGAGGTTGTTTTTGGCAGAGATTAAAGCAAGCAGCGATATTCGTAATGCTGTCCTCTCACCTGTCCACGTCCAGTTCTGTTTTCTGGAAAATCAGCCACTCTGATCTTAATGTCTTCCTTGCATGTCTTCCCAGGCATGAATTTTTAATTGGTAAAGCCAGTATATTTTTTTTTCTATTTTCTACTGAATTCCTTCCCGCTGTGGTCCTCATTTCATCTCCCCCATCTGCAGTTCTGCAAGGGAAAGGGAGGGTGATACAAATTGTTATCTCAAGATCGCCTTAATCCACTGGAGAAGGAGGGTTACAGGCTGCGGTTCTTCCAGTCAAAAAGGAGTCTTGAACTTCAGATTAGCTGCAAGAGCATCTTTGATACCTGCATCCATCCTGAATGTAGCGTTTTACACACTGTGCCTTAGTAAAACTATGGGTTAACCTTGAAGGGACATAAAAATAATTCAAATGTCTTGTTTTCCTGGACCCTTGGGCTACCTGCCCGCAGTCCCCCACTGCACAAACTCTTAGGGGCAGATGCCAGCACTTTGATGCATCTAAGGCTGAGTGCTAAAAGCCCTCATCTAGGATGCATATAACAAAATAACGGCAAACGATGAGGCAATCATGGAAAACTCAATGTAGGTAAATTAATAGAGAACTCCTTAGAAGCTGTGGTTTCTTAATGTACTAAACCAATGATCTCTAGTCAATAAATGTAATAATGCATGCATTTTTAGACAGTAATGTAACTATACCAAGCCAGATTATCAGGTCTATCATATTCTGCTTTGTAAGAGAGTTTCCTGGCGTCTACTCAGATTGTTGAAGGCACCACGGAGACCTGGCACTGGGAGCAAATGGCACACAGACCAGCGAAGAGAAGGTGTTTGCAGAGCCCTTGACTGGCCTGCGGGTCTGGACGTAGCGTGTTTCTTAAAGTCTTGTTTGGGAATAATCAGCCAGCTCAAAGATGCAATCGAGCTGTTTTTCTTTGCTCCCAAAATGCAAAAGAGCTGAGCTGGCGAATAGCGAAAGGTTGCGAGAAGGTGCAGGGTATGTGTGATGTGGTGTTTGACAGCGCTCAACATCAGTTTGGGGAAAAAAAAGGCTGTGTGCTAGGAAGAGAGGGGTGATTATAACAGCAGTGCTGCAACATAGCAAAGGCCGAGGTTAAAGGCATGTGTCTGACCCCAGTGTCCCTTCACTCACGCGAGGCCCCATGCTCGGACAGGCTCACGTGGTGGCTGCGGGGATGGTGCAGCCCTGGTCTGTCCCGGTATGATTTCAGTGACTCCCTTCAACCCACGTCTAACGCCGTGGCTGTGGACGAGGAAGGATTGCTCACCATGACATTGGTTCTTGGCTGACTTTTTATTTTCCTTATGCCCAGGTTCCTCTGCTTGTAGAAACTCCGTTCTCTGGGCTGAATTCACCTTTGCAATGGCTTTTCTGAAATCACTGGAGGCAAACCAGGCTTGAGCCTGGTCCTCTCTTGATTTCCGCTCTAGTCATGGCAAGTTTGGCACGCACAGATGTATTTTCCTTTCCTTCATCTCTCCAGTAACTGGTTTCTGCCTCTTATTCACCCCTGTGACCAGACTGGAGCCCAGTGGTAGCCACAAAGGCTGTCATTCACTCCCGGCACTCCTGCCTGGTTTTAACAAGCGGTTCTTATACGCCGTGAGCTCAGCACAAACTCTGGATTAAAAACCAGCCTCATTTCCCAAGAGGAGATAAGCTCTTTCTCCTGGGCATAGCTTCTCAGAAGAACGAACGCTGTTACTGGTTGAGTTCGGACGCAGAGGCGGATCTGAGCCCGTGCTGGTCCCGCTCCGCGTGGCTGACATTCGCTGCCTCCAGAATGAAAGGAGAAAATGAAACAGTTGCTCAAGCGTACTTTAAAATCAATGACAAGACATTGCAGGTGATACTTTATATTGATCCAAAATTACTGCTGACGTAATGAGTCCACATTTTCTAAAAGTGCTGATTTGATACTGTGGAGGGCTGTGGAATGAACCCCAGACCAGAGGGTTTCAAACAGGAGCTCAAACCCGCGGCATCCTAAGGAGGCTGATGGCAGCTCGCTTGAAGGTTAGCTCATACGTGTTTTGCTGCTGAGCTCTGGGCTCGTGGTCCTAAATGAACCTAAATGCAAAGCCCGCTAGTGCACTGAGCATCTTTCTACCGGCTGTGGGACCGTGGATCGGTCCTTACGTGTTTGTCCAGCACGGGCTCTCTTTTTATTGACTGGCAGCAGAGAAAAAGACAACTCAGTTTCTATCCTTTGTTAAATTCAAGTCAAAAGCTGAAAGTTTTCTAAACCTTCCCCAAAGTCAGCCTGGAAACATTATCATTTTAATTTTTATTTTTTTTTTGTTATCAAATATGTTTTTAATAGATGCCAACTGAAAGTGGTTATGAAGACCTGGTATCTAAAGGCCGCCCCATTACGCTGTTACGGCTTCCCATAATCTCTGTCTCTGGTCGCAAAGCCACAGTTTTCTTTCCCTTCCCTTCCCCCTGGATCGAGCAGGGCGCCTGCCCCGTGCTCGCCCCGCTCTTAGCTATCACAGTGGCAAGCTTCAGTTCATGTCGTCGTGTGTGGCTGGGTTACTGCTCTCCTCATGTTCATGTCACCCACACCGACACTTTCCACCGAACTGAGGCTCATTTACCATCTGCTCGAGTGACATCTCCAGACCACTCCTCCGAGACACTCTGCGTCACTCTGCATGACTTTCTGGTTGAATGAGAACATGATCTTGGATTAGCTGACAACATATATCTCTATATATGTCTATTTTTCCTTTGGACTCTTTCCTACCAGCTCCTGCAGACCCCAACAGCATCCTCCTCTGCAGGGACTGTACTTGCATGTGATTCCAGGTGTCATTTCCCATGAGAGAATTGCATGGCAGAAAGAAAAATTCAATTAATTGTTCACGTTGTCTCATGTCGTCTGTGTTAAAACCAAGAAGTTACACCAGGTGTCGGGTTTTCTTCTGAGTAGCGAGGACTCAGGAACAAAACCCACCCAGATCCTATTTGTTCATCAGATTTCTAAGTGATTTTTTAATGTGTGAAAGTGTTGCACCTCATGCTCTCAGGCTTGAAACACTCTTTGCTCATATTGCTCACTGAGTTCAATGGTTTTTTTTTGCCTTTTGTGATTCTTGCAAACGTTTGCAGCACATTTATTGTGGGAATGGAAAAGGGCCCCCAAAGAAAGGGCCCTGCTTTACTCAGTGAGGGGCAACTGGTTTTACACCGAGCTCGGTGATGGCGGCAACTCAGCAGAGGATGAGGCATAAAGAGATTGCTTTGAATTCTGAATATTGGCGTGTTGCTGATTCATTTTTATAAAACTTACTTTTAAAAAAGACCAGGTAGTTCAAACTATTAATACTACTGAAATGCAGTAGAATGCAGGAATATTCTTCTGTAAAATCCACTAAAATAAAGAAAAAAAAAAATCCAATTGGCCTATTTAGGATTAAATGACAAATAAATTTTCAATCTGGTTTATCTGGTTTCTAATCCAAGAAACACAGAATGAGAATTGCTTTTAAACATTTGGCTCATTATTTTCGACGATTTTGGTAGCTTTAGTGACTAAGGCTTACATCCAGAAAGGTATTTAGGCACGCGCTTGTTCCTAGATTCCCGTGTGGATTTGTACCTCTGATCTGATTTTCAGCTGCGCTGAACATCTGTTGGTCCCGTGGCTTTCAGGCAGACCCTGCAGGTGGGCAGCACGCTGGGAATGAAATCTCCAGTACTTATCTGAATTAAAAATGCATCATTAATTGGAATAATTCCGCCTTTTCTAACTTGGTCATGAACGAATTTTATTTTCTCTCAAATATATCATTCAATATGAAATTGTTGCCCGGCCAATGGCCGCAGAAAGCCCTGCCCTGCAGCCCGGGAGCTGGGGAACGGCCGTCAGCATCATGCGGCATCACGCCGCGCGGCTCCGGAAAATGCTGCCTAAGCACCTTTCTCTCCCTGTAAATGTTCGACGTGTCGCAATGTAAAGTGACTTTGTAAAAATAGCACCTTCTTACTCAATAGATCTGCTCCCTGTGTGTCTTCGAGTCACGTCGTCTTCCTTTCCTGACAAAACCAAATGTCTGTTCCCGTCAGCACAGTGCGGCTGGTACGGCTGGGGAAAAGGGAGGCGTGTTCCGCTTTGCTCCAGATATCAGCAGCTCCGTTCTGACTGAAGAACCTTGTGCCAGTCTGGAAGGCAAAGGAGGACTGTTTGGCTCTGAGTTTTGAGGTGGCGTTGCTGAGAGACAGAAAAAAAACCAAACAACCCAGGTCTTTGGTTGGTGACCTGGAAATCTGATGTGGAAATCAGAATTCCTGCAATGTTCTTCCCGCAAATTGAGTCAGAGCGTTTGCAGCAAAACGATAAGCGGGTACCCCAATGGTACAGAGTATGGGGAATTAAATCCCTGTATTTACTCAGTTTTGATTCACCTATATAAAAAATATTGCCCATATGTGCAAGTGCCTCGCACTGGTTGTCCAACCTCTATTAGTGTATTTTAATAATCAATTGCTGTTCAGAAAACATCAGATTATCCAAAACTGTTTGCAGTTTGGTTTCCCCAGTGCTGCCTCTATAAAGTTCGCCCTTTCATAAAGATTCACAAAATCTTTTTGTTTCGCAATTTTCATGTGAAAATTCATCATCTTCATTTGGGCGAAAGTTTTTCATTACAAAGTTCAGAATTTGGAAAATAATTAGAGCTGGGTGGTCAGCAGAGTATTTCTCAGTGAGATCATCTCTGTTTCTGGAGAGATCTTCTTTCCAAACCATAATTCCAAGGGTTTTAAGAAATGGGATTCTAATAGAAAACAGCAATAAAATGCCATATTCTGAAGTTGTAAAATTTGCTTTGCATGTTTATGACACCCGTAGCAGACCTGCAGGTAGACGTTAGCTAGCTTTTAGATTGACTCTTTATAGGAAACGAAGGAGTTGCACATTTAAGTGTTCGTATTTAAGTATTTAAATATACGACTGGAAAAAGAGGAACTCTTGAGAATACATAAAAGGGGCAGATCATGTTTTAAGAGGGAGGAAATACAGGAGTTGAAGAAAGGGAAAGGACAGGTCTGAGTGCCAGGAGTGAAGTGGTTCCAAGCAAGTTAAAAGTTTAAGATAAAGGCTTTTTTTTTTTAAATTGGTATTTTCTTATTAGATATAGGGTTTTGGAAGGCAGTTGTGAAAGAAAAGCTTCCTCGCTCGTGATCGGAGCCGATCAGTGATTTAAGGAATCGTAACTCCATTGTTTAACGTCATTCTGTCCCGCCAGCCCTGGCATCCCACGAGGGGCTTCTGTTTAAGTCCTCATTATTTTCTCTCTCTTAATAATCATTCCCATTTCACTCATTGTGGTGGAAACATTTCTACAACGCTTTCTTTAAAGAAAAAAAAAAAGAAAAGAAATATATATATTTAAAAAAAAAAAAAAGCCAACAGCAAAACTACATGTCACTGCTGCTTGGAAGTGCTCTTGGTTTCTAATGGCTGGTGGGGAAGGACTGCGTGGTTTCCAGAATGACTCCTCCTGCTGTCTCCTTTTTGTCTTTGTTTCAACGTGTTTCTCTGAACAGTCAGAAGGTCAGTTTGAAAGATCGTGTCTTCTCCAGTCCCCGCGGTGCTGGCACCAAAGGGAAAGGCTCTCCACAGGCTCAGGGCATCCGGAGGTCCCCCAGCGCTGACCAGAGCATCGAGGACAGCCCGAGCAAAGTCCCCAAGAGCTGGAGCTTCGGAGACCGCAGCCGAGCCCGGCAAGCTTTCCGCATCAAGGGAGCGGCGTCGCGGCAAAACTCAGAAGGTGAGGACTTGGGATGCTGCGCCGCACCCCGAAGCCTCGTCCAGCCCCAACATCTTCTCCCTCTGCACCCAGGAAGGGCAGAGCTGCCAGGCAGGGTGCTTACAGAGGTCTCCTTCCCCTTCCAGTCAGTCCTTTAGCTTGGGGTATAATAAGAGATAAGAAAACCCCTGTTGACACCCACAATAATGTATATATTTATGTGTATAGGGATGGGGAAAGGAGGAGGAGTCAGGCATGTAGGGATGGATGAGAGCTGCAGTTGGCATTGCTGGATGTCACCATAACACATCTTGGGAAAGTCTCCCATCGGGATACTCAGCAAAGATCTCTCCGGCGCTTCCCCCTGGGATTGCTGTTTGCCATCCGACGTGCATTTTCTCGCGCGGCACCGGCACGGGAAATAGTAACAGGTTGTCTTTATTCCTCCCTCTCCCAAACCCAGAAGCAAGCCTCCCCGGAGAAGACATTCCTGACGAGAACAAAAGCTGCAACTGCGAGTTTGTGACGGAAGATTTGACACCGGGACTGAAAGTCAGCATCAGGGCAGTGTGGTAAGAGAGGGACAGGGGGGAAGCGGTCTCGAAAAAAAAAATAACACTAGAAATGATAAAATAGAAATTTGAAGTCCAAGCAAAGGTGGCAAATGCTGAAATGTCTGTGCTGCAGGCTGTTTTTCCCCTGGGTGGCCTGCCCTCCTTTACAGAAAATTCTGCCAGAAAGGGCAATTTTTTGCTGAGGGAAGGAATAAATGGAGAAACAGGAAAATCCCCTGCGGGGATGCATCCAAATGATCGTTCTCACCAGCTTTGAGATCTAATGCTGACATTTATAAAAGCGGTGCAGAGAGGACATTCGCACAGCTGATAGTCCGAGGGGCATCGGGGACCCCGCACGGCAGACAGGGCTTCAGCCGCGAGCCCCCGCAATCCCCTTCCCCTCCCCTATTGCCGCATCCTCTCCCAAACCCACAGGGCTGGGATTTATTCCATTTTCCTTCCAAAGCAGCTCCCTGGGGTGTTTTTTATCTGCCGCTAAGCAGGTCAGGCTGCAGCTCAGACCCTTTCCTCCCCATCTCCTGCAGCATTATGAGATTTCTCGTCTCCAAGCGCAAGTTTAAGGAGAGCCTTCGGCCCTACGACGTGATGGATGTCATCGAGCAGTATTCAGCTGGTCACCTGGACATGCTCTCCCGGATTAAAAACCTTCAGGCCAGGCAAGGGACCCCTCTCTTTGCTTCATTTTTTTCACTGTTTCTTGTTCGTTGTGGAGGTATTCCCGGGAGAGAGACACCTTCCTTTGCAGCTACAACGTATTCTTCTTCTTCCTAAGAGAAAGCCTCAAGGAAAACATCGGTGCTTGTGGCCAGAACCCGCAGGGATGGGCAGGCCAGGGACTGCAGGTGGTGGTGTTATGCCATGAAAACTGCTTTAGTGCCACCCCAGGACATGCACACATGAAACACGGCTCGTCCTCCTCCGGGCTTTAATCTGGGAGTTTCTATCATTATAGTATATCCCGTAGCTAAGGCAGGTGCGTTGTCTCTGTGGTCCTCTTGGCAGGATAGCAAAGGTTCGGTGTCCCCAGTCTTGAGGCTAATCTGGCTAATTTGGTACCTTTCTGGGAGGGCTACAAAATGAAATCTGGTGTGCTGGGTGTGACCCTGCCGCGGTGGGCAGAGGGGGCAGTGAGGAAGCAGCGCCTTCCTCTCGCCATTGGGATGCTACGCCGTTTTAGGAGGAATCCCTCCTCGGATGGTGCAGTCTGCCCAAAGTACGGGCAGGTGGGGATTTCTCATCCCAGCCCACCAACAGAGGGGTGGTTTAGCCGAGCTGCATCTCAGCCTCTGTGTTCAAATTTTAGGGGGAGATGGGTTAGTTTTCATAGGGGAAGAAATGTGAAAAGGGGACAAATGGAACCGAGAAGGGCATTTAAAATTTCATTTTCTGCTACAATCACCCAATTACTTCTCCTGCAAAGAAGCCCGGTTGAATTTGGTCCCCGGAACAGAGGATCTGAGCTAAACCTTTTTGTCTGACCGCTCCTCCCTCAGCCCTGATGTCCCACGTTGAACACTGGACCCCAAACCCCCAACACCCCCCGGCTGTGTCGGCTCAGCAGAAGTAGCCGCAGTTCTGCTGAGCTCGAAGGACGCCCAGAACACAGCCAGGGCTTGGCCATAGGCTATCTCCAGTCAAAATAATTTACCGTTTACTTTTACACTTGGAGAATGTATTTGCCTTGATGGCTGTGGCAGCCCAGCTTCCTCTGGAAGGCATTTGAGAAGTTTTCCTTTCATTTCAAACCCATCTAGGTCCCTGGCAGAGTCAGCAAATGTTGAAAAAAGTTTGTTTGGGTATACAAACACCTAATGTGAACCCCAGGAATGGAATAGGAAAATTGTCTTAGGAAAAAGAGGAATCTCTCTTCTCCCATTAATCTCTCAGAGACCATTTTAACTCTGCGATTTTTGATCTTCAGCCAGCAGAGGTAACTTTCGCAGCGTTGCTGCACGCTGTGAGTTTCCCATTTCCAGATATGCAGCCAGCAGGTAAATTCTCCCTTGCGATGGAGACTAAAATATCCTGGAGAATTTCCTCTCGTTGAGCCTCTCACCCCTGTTTGGTACAAATTCAATGATTATAGATCCAAGACGTGTAGCCGAATCTGGAGAGAGAAGAGGAGAAGAAGGGGATTTATATTTCTTAACTTTAATAAGCTGAAATGTGAGGCCTCCAGGCTGCCTCCGCAGTGGGTGGTGAGCTGTTGGGGCTGTCATCTCCACTGGCTCTAGGTGGGACACCTCAGTTCTCAACTCTCTGAGCTGGTGTGGCAGATTGCCTCACCATCCACCCAGGTCTCCCATTGCCAGTCCTTCATGGTGATGTGCTGCAAAGACAAAGTGGTTTGGTTGGCTGCGGTTTTTTGGGGGGTTGGGGTAAGGAATGGCAGTTTTCAAGGGCCAAACTGAATTCTCCTCTCGGCTGTACCTGTGGGCTGTGAGACTGAGGTTGCTGAGGCTGGACTAGGCTATCCACCCCAGTGCAGGGAAGTCAAGGAAGACCAGGAGCTGCTTTAAAAGTGTGAAGTACCTGGATTTGGGCTCCAGGGCTACCAGGCAGCTTCACTGGTTTCACCGTCCCCACTGAGCAGGAGACCAGTGATGGTGACAGGAGCAGACCCTCTTGAGGTCATCCTTCGAAGCACTCATCATCATAGCCAGAGGGGCACCAAGAGGTCCCATGGCTGGTCATCTGCCCAGTAGAACTGGAAGGGCCACCCTGTAGATGAGGTGTGTGCCTGGGGTGGCCATGGGCAACGTTGGGGCATGACCAACTGGAGCTAGAAGTACAGTGCACCCATACGGTGGAGCCCAGGGAGGTTGTCACGGGCCAGCTTGGAGGAGAACAGATATTTTTATTTCCCTTTCCATGAGCAATCAAAGCACTGTGTTGTCCCTGCCAGCTCAGCTCGGCAGGGCTGGCTGTGACCTCCCGTAGCCAGGGCTTTGGTGGATTAAAGCTGCATTCAAGCAAATTTCTGGGGTGTTTACATGCACTTTCCTCTTTAATCATTAATGCCTCTGTCACTGTGGTGTGTCTGTAATGTGCTCTTTTCAGTGTTGTGTTCACACTGTCTCGTGTCTCATCCTGACACCTTGCCAGCCATGGATGTCTCCCATTCATTGCGTTATACAATGCCGCAGCGTATCTCACCGACTCCAGCGACTCATGCTTTTCTGAACTAGCTGAGGATGTGTTCTGTAGCACTGGAACTCAAAGGAGAATGAATAGACGTTGTTTCATATCTAACCACCTCTATGAGATATTGCTACACATATGCAAATATATTCCAGAGGGTAAAGCATGTTGCAAATTATATCTGGGGCGGGGGGGGTCTCCTAATGATGTTTCAGTGGTGCCTAAATCTCCAAATCTTACCCCGGGGTGGGTAGGACTCTGGCTTTCACCGACAACCGGGTGGTAGGACAGAGCCTCCTGTTTCCAGCGGAATATATTTTCAACGTCTCTCTCTTTCTTTCTCTGTCGTTCTGTTTTTCAGTTGTTTCTTTCTGCAACTTTTCTGACCAACTTTTCTCTTCGTGTTGCTTCATTATGCATTTTGCTGGTGTCTTTTTTCTTATTTACTTTGCCAGGATAGATATGATTGTGGGTCCCCCGCCCCCTTCAACTCCCCGGCATAAGAAGTATCCAACCAAAGGACCCATGTATTCTTCCAAAGAATCTCCCCAATACTCGCCTAGGTTAGGATTCACCAAATGCCGCTTTCTCTGGATTTTTCATTTGCTTAATGTCAAACCCCTTTCATGCCAGTTATATGACGGCATTTATCGCTTAGTAGTGCAGCTTGCTAAATCATGACTCAGAAGGGCTTGCTGCTCTGGGTGTGCTCTGATTTACTTTCAGTAATGAGCTTTCACACTAGGCAAGCCAAAGGGAAAAAAAAAGGGACTTTCATACAGTCATCAATAACCATCAGTTTCTTCAGCTAGCGTATTTTCTATTTTCAGTCTTCTTCTGGGTGTTAGAAAGCAAAAATATATCTTTTTAAAATCTCATACTCTGTAAGACTTTTCTTCAAATGTAAAAGGTGGAATATTTACCCACAAAGCCAATATAAACGATCTACTTTCTAAAAGATGAAACACTCCACACCCAAGCGACGGAGCCTCTGCTGCTCTTCGTGCTATGAAATGAGTTTACTTCAGTGGGCAAAGTAAGAATGAAGTGTTTCACACCCGATGGACCCAGTGGTCTCTTTTTCTTGCTGATGCAACTCTGCCGACCACGGAGGAAGAAATTGTGTTAAAGTATTACAACCGCGGGACTCATACTGATAAAAAAGATCCTGCTTTTGCAAGCAAAAAGAGCAGGAGTCAAACCCAGCCCTCAGTCCTGCAGCGAGGTTTTTCTCATTGCCTTGAGCAAGTTCTCTCCTTAGGTAGAACTGTACCTGAAGCTGATGCCACGAGAAACATATTCTCACTGAAGTTCCCATTTGAGGGCATTCTGGGGTCTGGTCATCAGGGCCACCAGTGGAGCTCTATTTTCACCTGGGATTGAGGCTGGAGCCCAAGGCAGGTATAAATATTTGTCGTAAAGTCATTTTCCAAGCACAGATAGTGGGTGATTTTTAAATGCAGCAAGCTTAGCCTCAAATATTTTTTTTTTCTAAATATACTTGCCCTCCCTAAGAGCTAATACATGACAAATCTCTTGATTTTTATTTAAGCTGCTCTGAGTAATCTTCACTAGAGCAATGTGAGTAAAAGGAATATCGAAAGCTTACCTTTTCCCACTTGGCTAGCTCACAGATTGAAAAAAAAAAAAAAGAGAGAGAATTTTCCAGAAGCCCCAAGCTTTATGCTTGGCAAAAAGATGCTCTCAGAACAGCATTTTTCCCATTTCTCCTCCCTGCCAAATGATGAGGCCCAAAACTAGTCTCTAAAAATGAAATAACTTTCTTATCGGCACGAACATTTTGATTTTACAATAAAAATACATATTCAAATGGATTTTGTTGTATTTAACCTATAAGATTAGGTGTGCAACAAGCCTTCACTAGAGGCAAGATTTTCACCTGAAAGCTTGTTCCTGGCACACAGAAAGGGTGATCAATGGGATATTTATTTTATTCAATCCAAGTCTGTTGCTATATCAGCTTAACGTTAATGACTTCCCCCCCCCAACACCCCCTTTTTTACAGTTTCTAATACTGATGGCCAGATTAAAAATCTATTTGCACGTGCCCACTAGGCTCCTGGGACATTAAGACTTCTTTTTAATAATTGCTTCCTTTTTTAATGAATTTTCTCATTTCTTCTGTATTGAGCTGTGGCTGAGAGGCTCCAGAAAGCAGCAGAGTACAGAAAGCTGCTGAAATCTCTGCTCCCACCCATTAAAAGGCTTATGCTGTGCTTAATTTTCAGCATCTGCGTCCTCCCACAGACACCAGTGGGACTTGTGAGGTGCTCGAGGTGCCCGATGGATGTGAACCAGAGCTCCGAGCCGCCCCAAGCCCAAATCCAAAAACTCTGGGTCAGGCTCTGCTGCTGCCACGGCCTTCATCATCTCAGCCCCACGTGGGGCCGTGCGGTGGGGACGCGTGCCGTGGGGTCCCCATGGGCTGCGCCAGCCTCTCCTTTTTAGCCTGCGCACCCCTGTTTTAGCCAAACGCCGCCCAGAGAAACAAAACCGAGTGGTGTCCCATGAGCTGTCTCGACGCCGTGGATTGCACCGTGGTGCTCTAGTGACAAGGGCTCAGTTCACCCAAAAAGGTTTCTGCAAGTGGCTCCCAGCAAAGGCAGCTGGATACCAGTGGAGGTCCACGGCTGTGGTTTGGCTGAAGGTGTTTGCTCCATGCAAACACACGACAGTTGCACACACAGACAACTTGGCTTAAATTCCCTTGATCAGCTGATTTAACACAGAATAGGTGCAGCCTCAGCTGTAATTTTTTGACAAGAGATGTTGGTCAAAATATGCCAAGAGCAAAGTTTATTGCCAAATGAGGAGGTAAGTAGCCAGTCCTGTGACATGGATGAAGGGGGTTTGGCTTCAATGCCTGAATTGTGTACAAAAAAATGATAAGAGATAAAGAAAAAAAGAAAAGAATTGAATATATATTCCCAAACACTTCATTTTTATCTCATTTGAGCCGTTTGACCTTTTGATGTCTGCTTTTGGCCCGAGGGTGACATATTACACCTCTTTGCATGCACTGTTAGCATGAAGCATAATGAAGCATGAGAAAACCTGCACTGTGGCTGATGCAAGACTTTACATTTTTTTTGTATCATTAGAAAGAAGGAAAGATATCAAAGTTCACTTTAAAGAGCAACCCCCTTTCTCTTCCCCTCCCAAACTACGACCCAGCAGAGCCTATCAGGGACAGCAGATGGCACAGTTTGTCATGCATGGTTAGAAATCTCTGAATCCTCTTCTGCCGCGAGGGGAATAGCACGGGGCTGAGGCTTCCAAAGCCTCGGCTGAATTCTTCCCTCTGCACGTGTGTATTCGACACAGCCAAGACAAAGTGTTGGCAAGGCACAAGGCTCCCCACGGGATGTAGTGCAGAGGTGGGATTTGGCATCTCAGAAGATTCGTGGTCCTTTGTCACACAGCAGGAACATACACTATCCCCCTCTGCTTGCAAAGGTGGAACGTGTTCTCTCTTCTTCATCTTTTGAGCTCTGCTGCCCAATTAGGGAAAAACCTCAAACTCTTTTATAGTAGCTGAAAGGACCTCCTGCTCTTTGCGGTGCTCAGCTAGGCACAGGTGGGTTGGGAGCTCACAAGGAAATTCCTCTCTTCTCTTGTATCAGATAAGGCACGAACGAAATCTCTGTGCTTTGCTGAGGGTAGGAGCGCTCTTCTCTGGTCTAACTTCTGCCCTGGGAAGCAAAGGGGTGGGAGACCTTGAGCCTGGTTTTTGCCATCAAGAGAGGACTTGGTTCACCTTCTTCTCCCCTCTCTGCACTGAAACCAGTGGCCCACAGCTGCCCACCGCACCGTCCTTGGGCCAGACCCTGCCTCCAAGGAGAGATCTGGCTCTCTGGTTTCTCAGACCTGTGGAAGATGACCACCTCAGGAGTCAGGACAATGTTTAAGTATAGACGCGAAGGGAATGAATCAAGCAGGATTTGTCTGTGCTCTGGTGTCAACAGCATATGGGCATGGGCTTCTGAATTCTTTGTGGGTGAGCTCTATGAAGTGCTTCAGTCCTGCTTTTAAACAGCAGCAGGTCTACAGGCAAGGTGTGTCCAGCCTGAAGGTGACAGAAGAAGTTAGTGCTTTTCTATATGATACTAGCGGTCGCTCCATCTGTGAAGTGCCAGCTGGCCTCCTGTGCTTCACGTGGGTCATGTGAGGTTGACTTACTGGATAGCTCTCCTCTTAAAGACATGGCAGAGAGCAGAAGTCCTTCCTCAATTTCTATGAGATTAGAGATAGGGTTGCACAAGACTATCTCTGTGATTACGATACTCCGTAGCATGGCAATGTTCAGTTTTCCTCTCTGTGTTACAGTCTGTCCTGCCTCCCTGCTCTACTCAGCAACTGTTGAAGGACATCTCGTTTCCATTAGTGGACACATTTCAGTGTTAGTGCTGTGCTAGATGGGACACGAGAACAGAGCACCCCGATTTTTCTTGGCCTTCCGCAATTTTCAGTAGTGTTTAGACTTTGGGCCTCTTTAAACGCATGTTCATTGTTTTACTAGTCTACTTGCTTGTGCATACAGGAGAGGAGTTCGTACAGTGGCTGTACTACGCCTTGACTTGTGATTCCAAACCAAGGTAGCCCGAGGTATCCAATTTAATACCTCTTTGCTTACATGGTAACAACCTTGTCGTAGGATTTCTTGTGCTGTATGTCATGTCAGTAATTGCATCCCTTGTGGGGAGTTCCTGTACATGTCAATAATTTGCTTCTCCCATTACAAGAGAGAAATAAGGCATGCATATTCCTCACACTTGTAATTATAGCACTTGGTGCTCCTTGTACTCCTGTGCTTATATTGCTAAGCAAAGGATCAAACATGACTTTTTAAACAGAACGGTATTCTGTCGCATCCCTGCCCAAATGAAGTATCTTCTGGGATCAAAGATAAACTCTAAAATAATTGTTGGCTTATATTTTCTGTCTTTGGTGTGATGTGCTCATCCACTTCATCTCTTTGAGCCAGACCTTCTGATGCTGTAAACTGCTGTTGCTCTAATATAAGCCAAGGGAGCCACGCTGGTCCATACCCACCGATATCTGTCCCTTAATGTCAACAGCCAACATACGTATTAAGTCCCTGTCAAATGTAAAGAAAAGAGATGGCTCTTGTGTTGGAAATAGCCTCACTTTTCATTCCTTTCCTTGGTTTTTGTTTGTTCATTTTCCCCTGTCTGTCTGTGTTCAGCTCCTTCCTTTTCCTCCTCCTGGTGCATGGACCCATGGCCCACACGGCAGAACTGCGTAAGAAGCATTTTGAGTTTTCCGCTCAAGATACCTCAACTTGGTTTCAGTCAGATTAATTAACCCTTCTTTTCCCCCCCGCCACCCTTCTGTTTGGTGCATTATGCAAGAGTAAAGTTTGCCTGGCATAGGATTAGGTTATAAACGGGGCTACCATTAAGAAGCTGTTCCAAAACTGAGTTGCTCCTCTGACTTGAGGGATCAAGAAGCCTCAGTGTTTACTCTCTAGAAAATTTATATTTGATGCCTCAAATAAAATTGACTTCCAGTTTTCAAACTGGATCTGCCGTCTTTCTTCCTCTGCGTGCAGAGCTGTGTATCAACCCAGGTGTTTCTCGACTGGGAATGAAGAGTTGCAAATGTAACGTCTGTAAAGCAGTTTGTGCCACCCAACATGCCCAGTAGCTTTAGCTGCTGATTCGGCAGGAGTGTCCACTGCCGTTACCAGCTTGGAGCCCTGCTAATAGAAACCATCTAATAATACAGGTGTGAATTGCCGTAGCATTGAGATGAAGACAATTTGGTAATGTTTGGTGAGTTATGACCAAATTCAGCCTTGATCTAACTCCACTAAAACACTCAATACTACACCTGTTTGCCTGGATCTTGGGGCAAGCGGCTCATTTTCATGGGCATGAGAATTACACCCTTACATTTGCATCGAGGAGAGGAAACTGCTGCAAAGACTGAAAAAAAAATCCCATTGACATACACTAGACAGAAAACTTGATCTTCCCCCAAAATAATAATTTTTCAGTACAAATAAGAAGTTAATTGATTTGGAAGAACGCCAGTTAAAGAAATTCTTTGCAGTGGGTAAATTTACTGTGCATAATGTGCCAGGTTTTATCTGTATGAACAGAAATGGATAATTTCAAACTCTGCTAATACTGCTCTGAATTTTGCATCTGAATTAACACTTCAGTGCCACTGCGTGTCTGTGAGTAATTTGGAGTGTTAGTTGGGCGAGAGGCTGTTGCATTGTCCCACGGAGGCGCGACAAGCGGAGCCCTCCTCGCCTGCTGCCTCCAACTAACTCCAGGTCCTTTTCCGGGGGCGGGGGGATTTTCTGATCCCGGTAGAGTTGACCAGATCGTTGGGAGAGGATCCTCCATGACTGACAAGGATCGGACCAAAGGGCCAGCGGAGGGGGAGCTGCCTGAAGACCCCAGCATGATGGGCAGGCTTGGAAAAGTTGAAAAACAGGTATATTGGGTCAGGAGGGAGTTCTCATCAGAGGGCGTTGCATATATTGTGCTGTTTTTTTCTTGCCTTATATTTCCCCGGTGGGACATTATCATTTAGAAAAAAAAACGAAGAGCTAAGAATATTTTGAAAAAGAAACAAGGTGGGTGTTATGGAAGGGCACTAAGTGTCTTAGAAGCCTAAGTACTTCTTTCAAAGCAGGCACTTTGGAATCTCTGACATATAGTCTTTCATTTTCAGTGAGTTTACCAAAAGTCCACATTATTTTTGAAAATGGCATATTGGTTTCTTTGCCACCGTACTAGACTCATGTTTCAAATGAGTCCATGAGCCTGACTGCTGTAGCTGCCGGCCTTGCCAAAGATGAAAATCTTCCTAGAGGATAAGGCTCAGACATCCTCATGGCCCATCTGAGCCCAGGCAAGTGCCAGATGCAGTAAGGAGCTGAAAGGATGGGAGTGTGCTTCGGTGTTCCTCGAATTTGGTGCCTGTCAAAAAGATTATAGGAGCTTAAGGAAAACCCTGTAACAAGGTGGAGAATTAAACGCTTCAGAACAGGACAATTAAATATTTACTAAAAGTTTCGGTTTGGTGTAGGTCAGTGTAGGCAGAGGTCTTCTGTGAAGCCCAGCCCCACACTTGTGCCTAGATGGGTTGGAAGTTGCTTATACTTGGGACGTTAATGTGCTTCAACCTGTGTGCAGTGTGTAGCACTGGTACTGCGGTGTTTTGCAGGTTCAGTCAATGGAGAAGAAGCTGGACTTCCTGGTGAACATTTACATGCAGCGGATGGGCATCCCACCAACGGAGACGGAGGCTTATTTTGGGTCCAAAGAACCAGACCCGGCACCTCCCTACCACAGTCCCGAAGACAGCAGGGAGCACATTGACAAGAACGGCTGCATCATCAAGATCATCAGGTCCACCAGCTCCATGGGTCAGAAGAACTTCTCTGCCCCACCAGCCCCAACCAACACATGTCCGCCCTCGACATCATGCCAGCAGCAGGTCTACCAGCGGCAAAGCCATGGCTCCTCGCCCGTCGGAGACCCCGGCTCGCTGGTCCGCATCCCACCTCCGCCCTCCCACGAGCGCTCCTTGTCAGCGTACAGCGGTGGGCACAGGGCGAGCGCAGAGTACCTGAGGAATGAAGACATTACAACCAAACACCACGAGAGTGCCATGAGAGACAGCGACACCTCCATCTCCATCCCCTCGGTAGACCACGAGGAACTGGAGCGCTCTTTCAGTGGCTTTAGCATCTCCCAGTCCAAAGAGAATTTGGACATCCTTAACAACGGTTGCTATGCAGCCGTGGCCAAAATCAGACCCTACATTGCAGAAGGGGAATCAGACACCGATTCTGACCTCTGCACGCCCTGCGGTCCTCCTCCCAGGTCGGCCACGGGCGAGGGACCCTTCAGTGACATGGGCTGGTCAGCCCCCAGGCAGTGAAGCCTTCTCGCAGACGCCGAGCCACGTCCGAGCGCTGGCAGCTGCCCGCTCCAGCTGTCCACGCGTCGAACTTCTCAAGGAGATTGACAGCTAAGGTTTTCCTCCTTCTAGGACATCCTTAGCTGGCGGATGCTTTCTTGCAGCTTACTCTGGGGGGTGAACGAGCAGGTCTGAGCCTGCCTTTGTGGAAGAGGTCACGGTGGTGAGCGAACTGGAGCCGTGAAGTCCAGATTTCTTTCATACTCTCTTTCTAAGATCATTAGGTGAAGTTATGTCACGGTGCAGGGTAGGCAATTTGCATTTCTTGGGAATCTTTAGAAGTGCAGGGCAGGAATAAATCACCTGGCCAGCGCTTATGGAGGTCACACTAACTGGTGGCTGACAAGTGTTAGGTGTGAATTGCCACGTCATGGCACCGGTGATTACAGCTTTAGGTATTTTGGAGTCTTCGAATGAACACGTGTCTGTTTCTGGCTTAGATTTCAGGTCACGTGTAGTTACGGGGGCGGGGGGTTGTTACTCTGTGGTTGTATATTAATTGTCAGGAAGGTGGCATAATTCCAATATAATACATGGAAATGTTGTATAGGCCCCTGGAGGAGAGGAATGGTGGCTGGAGTACTTGCATGAACAGAGGACATGGTTTCAAAGTGGGACAGGTTAGGATAGTGCTCTGAACCAGAGTGGTTTGGAAATTATCCCATCTTCTGAAATTGAAAAACTCAGAAACATGAGCTTGAGTGCAAGAAGGGAGACAACCCAGAGGGCAGAGAAATGAGACAGAGAAGGAGGACAAGAGACTACGGGGCTGGAATTTTATGTTTTAAACCATGTATTATATGTAATTATCTCTCCTCCCGTTGACAACAGACCTGGAGGTGCTTTGGAAGCAAAGGCAAACCAAGGGCAACCCCTCTGAAGGGCTGCCACGGTATGAAGCCATTCTCATGGCCAACAGTGCTGTTGTGGAGTCACAGCTACACCAGGCCAAAGGGAGAGGGTGGATATGCAAGATGTTGTGGTCCCCGTGCTGCTGCGAGTTAAGTGCTGAGCTCCATCCTTTTGAAGCCCTGTTGGTCAGAGCGGGCACTTTTCTTACCGTTTGCATTGTGCCTGAACACTTTTGCACACGCTATGCCCTGTGAAAATCTTCCCTTTCTTCTTCTGCCCTGCCAAAAATCTCACACCCGTGTTCTCGGGACATCCTTTGGTTGTGTTTGGATCCCACAAGCTGAGTTAAGAGGTGCTTCTTTGTTTCTTCATGGTCTTTCAGAAGCCTCTTACCCATGCTTGCCCGCAAGTTGTGCCAATCCAAGTCTGCCCCATTTCGTTGTTAAAGTACTTTCTCCTGGAAAGATCTTTGTGTGGTTACCAGGAACCTCAGCAGTGCATTCAGCTGGGGGGAAGGAGAGGGGAAAAGTGATGCTCAAAAGTATCTTTTGGGACCAAAACAAAGTCACAAAGTGATCCTTTACACAGATAGGTTGGTGGGGTGGATGAGGAAAGGTTGTGTTTGGGATCCATCTCCAGGGCTGGGACACCATGGCCGGCATTGTGTCTCAACCTTCCCATGAATCTACAGCCCAAATCCTGTGTGTGTTCTCTGCTGGGGCTGAGTCTGTGATTTCAAACCCCATCTCTCCACGTTTTCCCTCTGTCCTATCAGGAGCCTGTTAAGGATATTTAGGTGACAACTTCATATCTGTGTGGCCTTTGAGAGGTTGGACATTGACTTCTTTGGGGTGAAGGGAGAATCACAGCCTTTTGCTCCCCTCCTGTTTGCCTGACCAGAGGCAGCAACCAGGGGAGACCCGGGACTATTTTGGCCTTAGGGAAGATGTGGGTGCAGTCCGACAGCTTGCAGACAGGAGATAAACCCATCCTTTTGCTAGTGCTCAGGACCAACACGCAGGTCTTCACAGGAGACTGAGCTGTTGGGAAAGGCTCTGCACAATTTTTCCTGCCATTTTTCACCATTCAGGAGGGGAAAACATTTTTCTTAGAGGGAAGCAAGGCTGCCAGCCATGCTAGTTCCTTTCTTTCCCGTTTGATCCATTTTCTGCTTACCTCCTGCCATTTTTCCCTCTCTGCTTGTGCTCCCAAACTCCTTTTTGGCTCCAGATTTCTTTGTGCAAAGTGAACCCGGTGATGCCCTTGACTTCCATACAGAGAAACCTCTGAATGCGAAACGGCTACAAATTGTGCAGATTTGCCCCTGGCGTGTTGCAAAATGATGCCCACTGGTAGAGCAAGAAATGTCAGCAGGTCCCAAATCAGACTTGGTGGCACATGTTTGCTAGTGACCACAGGAACGGAAATTGCGTTGGGTGAGGCAAAGGTCCGCATTGCTCCGGCCAGCTCCTCACTGCAAATTTTGCCCAAGTGAGAGATAAGAAAGATTTATTATCTTGTTTGTTTGTAATTACTTTTTGAGGCCTGCTGGAAATTTGGCGCAGAAGGGTATGATACGAAGGGTATGACATTCAGATGAGGATGATGTCACACGGTCCTGTTGCAGCACAGGTACATGACTGGTCTTCACTATCAGAGGCAAAGTGAACAGGACTTCAAGGCACAATTTTTGTGGGGCGTAATTTTCATCATGTCCTCATTTTGAAGCCCTATTGGCTCTATTTTGATTGTCCATTTCCTAGTTCTTGTTGCAAAATCCCTTTCTCCTGCGCAGATGATGTTACACCCCTGAAAGCAGATGCTGCCAGCGTGTCCCGAGGAGATGCAGTTCCACTGTGTCCTCTGAGGTTTCCACAGATTGCAGTCTGGCAGTCTTTTACCTCCTTTAGGGACTGCGTAGGAAGAATTGTGTTTTCCCTCTTCAAGTTAACTACACCAGGGTTTACAAAGAGCTTCTGACTTGTAGCTTTGAAAGGTCTTGGATTTGTCCCACAATCGCTAATTACAGAAAACTGTTTTATATACGTGCAGTACAGATTGTATCTTGCTGCTTGCAAATTTCACACGGAATTTCTTTTGGAAGGTTTAAGAAATATTCCACCTATATCTGTGGCATCTTTTCAAAGAAATTCTGACACATGCCTCCATCCACAACCGTGCCATAAATCATCACTTCTCATTCATCCAGGCAAAAAGACCTGGATTTGGGGGTTAACTTACAGGAGAATTAACTCCAAATAATGCTCCTTATTTCGATGAAATTATTTATGCCTGCGTAAATGATAACAGAGCCTGCTTGTTGCTTATTGACATAAATAATTTCATTCCTGTCCGAAATCACAGTCCAATAATTCCTGCAAGTTCTTCACTTCCAATCCCTCAATTCCCCCGTGCCTGTGTCACGCACTCCTGGTGGTAATCTCCCACAAGAGGTCTTAACCACTAGATTAAAAGAAAATAAATTTGTTTAGTTTTGCTAATAAGGCAGTCCCAGTGAAGGTCTTTAACCTTTGAAAGGATGGACAGGCAAACTTTGTCCCTCTGCTGAGCCTCTCTTGGGCTCGTCTTTGCTCCTCTGTGCCTCCCGAGTCTGGTTCTGTATTTTTTGGAGGATAGAAGCAAGTTTTAGACTATGCCAAGCGTGGACAGAGGAGACCAAGGAGAGCTGAAGAAGGTGTGGAAGCCAAATTTCCAGCAGGTCAGCTTGAACTGCTGCGGGGGTGCCCGCGCCCACGCGCGGTTGCGTGCACGGAGTCTGGTTTCGAGGGGCGTCCGTGCTGAATGTGAAGCCGCGGCCTTGGACCGGAGCCTGGGATCTGGTCTCCAAGAAACTTTTGGACTTTTTTTTCAGAATCTGGGTCTAGGTCTGGAGAGAAATACTGCAAATGGCCCCACCTGCGGGATGGAGCTATCCCTGAGACTGGGACCCGAAGCTACAGTCAGTTTTTGGGTGCTTCAGGTCCAAGTGGGAGTTCAAGTTGTTTGAGGAGTTCGTGTCTCCGAACAGGAGATGTGGCTGGAGATGTCGCAGTCTCTGTGCGGGCGGCCTTTCGTCACGTGACCCCGAGACGCAGGAACAGAGCACTAGCCATAAGTCGAATTTCCCAATATTTGGGGAGGGACTTTAGTGTTACTCAAGTGCAGATTTTGTATGTGAATTTCCTTGTTGACTCATTTTCTTATTGATAATTTTTAAAACAAAAATGTGAAGGAACTCACTGAAAACAAACCTCTTGTCCAGCTCAGAAAGCCATTATATTTCTTTAGACAGACTATGTGATAGATCAGATTTTCTAAAAATGTATTTTCTTTCAAATGCTGCTTAATAGATCCAAATTAACCCTGCAGGGTCATTGCTATTTACAGCTAAATAGGTATATTTTTACATTTTTAATTGATTTTTAAGGTTTTAAATTATGTGAATTTTTAGAACAGGTTTGTATAATCTACCTGCGAAGCCAGAGCATCACCTCAGCTACAAATGCTCCCCTTCCTAACAGTTACCCAAGAGAAAAGAAAAACACGTTTACTCATATTTTTCTCAAGAGGGAGCTACTGCAAACCTCATTTCCCTTATATCCTCAGACCGCTATGGTCACAGCAACATTATTGCTAAAAATCGAAGTATTAAAAGAGAAACTGAAATTCCTGGGCAATTTTCCCAAGAGNGGGAGCTACTGCAAACCTCATTTCCCTTATATCCTCAGACCGCTGTGGTCACAGCAACATTATTGCTAAAAATCGAAGTATTAGAAGAGAAACTGAAATTCCTGGGCAATTTTCCCAAGAGTTATTCCATATAAAGACCCTTAGCAGCGAGCGGTTTACTGGGGATGTTAAAAAGCCCAGGAGCAGGCTAAGGATTTCTGTTTCTCCATCCACGCTCGTGTGAACCCTTAGGTTGAGCGACCCCTCAGCCTCCAGCCCTTTCTTCCCGGCTCGCCTGTGGTCCTCCGACCCACGCCTGCGCACCCGCATCCTCTCGCCCGCTCCCCATCGTGGGTCGGCGTCTTCTGTTGGCGTCAGCTTCCTTTTCGTGAACCAGAAACAAGGAAATCAGATACAAAAGCTCCTTCACCTGCAGTAACATCGAGGCTGCGATGGCGGAGGGCCGTGGCACGGGGGGTGAGGGCAGCAGCCGCCCCCCCCCACTCCCCCCGGAGCCCCGCGTGGGTCACTGCTGCTCAGCGGTGTGAAAGCAAGCTCTTGCTTTTAGCACACAAACACCCTGACTTTTCCGAGTCACAGAGCAAAATCTGCTTAGAGCACGGGTGTGGGTTCGTTGTTTTTTTAACAATAATAGGGTTTTTTTCTATTAATAAGGATAATAATAACGCATAGGAATCTTCTTTAGTATATCTTAGTGTTTGATGCCCCAGTGACACAATACTGCTTGCCTTATATTAGTGTCTAGAGGGAGAGGGATTACACACGTTTTGATACAGTATTAATCACGCTTATAATTTAGGTAGCAGCGAGGAGCGGCTGCTGCAGGAGGAGCAGCCGGGTCCTTTTTAACGTATGAATGTGCTTTCCCGACTATCTCACTGACTGTACTCTCAATTTTGCCTGCGACTGCATGCAGCCTGAGATGAGTAGACAGCAATATGCTCCAGCTGTATCTGCACTCCCAGATTGCTGTAGTGCCTGACGAGGTAACATCGCCAAAAGCATCGTTTTTGGGAGCGGCCGTCCTCCCAGCGACCCACCACGTAGGGTGCTGCCGTGCTTCTGTAGGTAACGCTGATATACCAAGTGTCTTTCATGCTGCGACCGGTCATTGCCCCATCCCTCTGGTACAGTATGCACAAACTCCACTTCTACTGCTTGTAACTAAGGGGGGAAAAAACCACGTTTGTACCTGTGGTTCCTTGAAACCTGTATGTGGGGAGGAAAAAATACGGATTGGGTTGGCTGTGTATAACGACCTCCTTTCCACTCAGATGCCTCTGAAGAGCATCCCAGATACCCCTTTCCGAGGGTGTAGAGGAGGGGGCAGAACAAGGCAGGCAGTGCCAAGGATGGAGGCCTGGTCTTCATTTGGGAGATGCCATTTGAACCCACACGTGTGGGACTTGCCATATGTCTGTTTTAATTCCCACAGGCAGTGTGTGCATGTGCGTTTGTGCCCGCAGCCCAGCCTGAGGGGCAGGGGGGAATTTGCCTCCCAGACTTTGGAAACCCCTCTTTGGAAGTTTCATCTACCCTTGTCTACAGCCCTTGGGGGTCTCAGGGACCCTACGGCTGTGCCATATCCATTCCTTGTGGAAGCATCTCTTGCTCTCCTTATGGAGAGGAGCTGAGCTGCTACCCTTATATCTCCATCGACGTTTTGCCACAGTTCTCCCCGCTGGAATACCAGACTGTCATGAGGCCTTCAGGGTTTGCCCACCTTGCTGGTGTTTGCAGTCTCCTGTATCCCTTCGCACTGCTGCCATAATCTAGTGTGACACTGGTCCCGTATCCTCACCTTCCTTGTCCAGACTATATACCAGTGAAGATGTAATGCCACAACTCTGCTCTGAGACTTGCTTTTGGCCTGGCATCACTAGACGCACCAGAGAGCCTTCACGTTTTGTTAGCATGACAGTTTTGCTTTTTATTGCCAATTTATTTGCTGCCTCATGGAGCCACCATTGGCCTCAGCACATCCCTGGTTTGTTCTGCTGGAGCCTTTCAGCGCAGGGATGGAGTCTATTTTGCCCCTCTGCGCAGCGCCCTGTAGGGGTTTGTCCCCTTGGCTTTAGCTGATCGCGGTGAAACGGGGATGGGGGTTCGGTTCAGGTTTTCTTATCAAGCTAAACATCTCAGATAAGAGCTTACAGACTCTTAACAGTGTTGGCGCTTTTGCTCCCTGAAGGAAGAGCTGCTTTCAAGACCCCAGTCCCCTTCAGTGGTCCACGCATGTGGCTTTGCATGCCAGGCTCCAGCTCGATACTGGGGAGAAACGGAAAGCAGCTGGCCCAAGCTGTGCTATTTCCAAAGCTGCCAGTGAACCTGGAAGCATCTTGCCCTCTCCTAATTCCTGTAAATACAGCCGCAGATGAATGGTTCGAGCAGCATCTGTTTGCCTAGTCCTGAGAAACTTGAGCTAACCGCAGAGCTTTCCAAAACTCAGTGCCAAGCTCAGGCTAGATTTCACCTGCAGCTACGCCTGTAATGTTAGGGCAGGGTTAATGGTTTCAGGTAGAAGCCATGCCAAAATCTCCAGTCTGGATGGTTCTGGCCCAAAACCAAGGCTGAATGTCATGCTGCCGGTGAAGCCTCCCCTGGAATTTCAGCTCCATTTGACACTGATGACTGTGGACCTGGGGAGATGTTCTCTCCTTCCCACTCCGCACAAGAAGTGGTCGGCACATGCCTTGCAAGCCAAGATGAGAAAATGCCTCCTTATTTTAGCATGCCATGGGCACCTCCCGTTAAAAGTAGAAGCAGCATTTCACAGTAATCCCTTAAACCTGACCAACACAGTGGCCGTGACCCAGTGGTTCACATATGCAGTGATGCTCATGGAAAGGATTTATTACAGCTGTGGATATAGAAGGCTCAGTCCTTTAGCATCGCTGTAGGCACCACGTTCAGCCTTGCTGATGACCCCAGGAGAAGTCATCAAAGGTAGTGACAGGTCTTTTCTGTCCTGCCTGGTTATTCACACTGGTCCAGCATCTTCCCTGGAGCTGAAGGTATCCCGTGCTCCTGTCATCAGGCAGGATGGGGACCCTTCTGCGTTGGTTACTCTTCCCCACCACCCAAACCCTACAATTTGAAGTTTCTTCACTTTTTCTCAAAAAATTCATGCCTGGGGTAGAGAACCTGAGACTTTCAGGAACACCGAGGCAAAACAAGATACAGCTGATAAATGACAGAGGTTTTGTTATTTTAAACCCAGAGCAGATTTTAAACATAGTTGCAGTTGCTGCGTGGTATATCAAACGCTTTAGGAGATTCAATAAATTATTCTTATAAATGTTTTATTCTTTTATCAGTAATTCGTATAGGTGGGTGCCACTGTTCTTATACAGCAGTGCGCCACGCTCTAAAACTATATTCCTGTTTCTCCACTATAGACGTTGTATTTATGAAATTTATCTCGCTTAGTGTCACTTTGGCACAACTGTCCACATATACTGCACACAGATTGCACATTACATGCCAAATGCTGATAAGTATCACTACCTGTAATAAGCGTATGTGCACTGAACAGACACCAGACGAAGCGTTACCTGCCTAGTTTGCGATGTGACTCAACGTAACTGGGAAAAGAGAAAAATGAAGATCCTGTTCCATTAAGAAATACACTGCATTCGAATGCGTCTTTAAACAGATTTTAGCAGGAAGCTAAAGTAAGTGAGATTGCCTCTAATGTTACTTAAAAAAATACCTGAACAAAACACACAGAACCCGAAAATACTTAACAACTGCTGTATTTCTATATATTCTTCATTGCTGTCCATCTGAACTGTAAATTCTGTACAGCTTGAATGAAGTTCACAGTTTATCTTTGTCATAACCTGCGAGATAAAAGGACAACACAACTTTGGCTGCAAAAGCGCGTGCCTGTTGTTTGCGTACATGCATATACATATTGCTGTACGTGCGTGTGTATGCAAACACATGCGCACACACGCGCTTTAAAACGGATAAAGCCGCATCTGAGATGCACAGGGGACAAAAACGTTCTTTTTTCGGAGGTGGGAGAGCGGGTAAAACCAAACAAAAGACTATTTCAATAATGTGTTTCTCTCAAAAAGGAAGATTCGCAAAGGGGATTGATGCGTAAGTGCCATCCCAAGGAGAAACCCCACTTCTGAAGGCAGCACAGGCCACGCAGCAGAGTGATGCAGTTGCTTTAAATGATAATTTCTTTGGCTTCCTTTCAAACGAGCGAACAAAACAATATAGCGGCCAGTGCCAATTCCAAGTGCAAACCCAAAAAGCCCGTTCCTAGGACCTGTAGCCAAACAGCTGTCCTGTGCCACCAGAGAGCCAAGGGCAAAGGCTCGGCGTGCTGTGAGAGGGTGACCCCGACGGCAGCGGTGCCGACGGGCAGTGCCACCATCTCCCGCAAACCTGGCATCGCCCCAGTGTGGGCTCGCGCCCAGGCAGAGGATCCTGCTGCCCTGCGGGTCCTGCTCTTACCTTTGCTTCCATATGTAAAAAAGCCTCCAGTTAAGAGACATTTAAGAAAAGAGTCATCAAAAGCCCATTTTTGATCTTAGAATTATGAAAGAAATGACAAAGTTATAATCAATAAATCTGATTTTCCAAGCAAGCCCACAGACTCTGATTGCTCCTGTGCAGAGATTTCACCAACCTCGTCAGCTGAACCATCCTCTAGGGTTTAATTTTGCCCATATTTGCACAGATATAAGATCTCTATTGGGTAGAACTTACCCTTCGGTGTTTAATCCAAATAAACAAAGGCATGAAGAGCTAACTTTTCCAGTTAAAAACTGCTGGATGCCACTGAAAAAATAGTAATCAGATTTTTACATTGGCCTGAAATTCATCTCTATGTCCAAAGTTATCAGCAGTAAGAGCCATTTCAGTCCCAATTACGTTTCTAAGCGAAGGGCACATCCATTGCTGGAGTATGTTGCCATTTCCCCGAGGTAGCTTGGAGCTATCACGATTTATAACAGCATCTGGCTCATTTGGCTTTAACTAGGCTAAAAATGGTTCATGCCTTTGTCCTGACGGTGAGCTAAAGAGGTGAATTTCACACTGGGAGAGGCCGTTCTCGCTTGGCGCGAGTGCAGGTGCCGCGCGCCCTCGCCTCCCGCTCCTCAGAACCTGGGGCTCAGTTGGGCATGAAAGTTTGGTTGTCCTTTAGAAAGCAAAGGCAGCTGCCGCTTTGCTTCCTTTAATTTGCTCCGTTGCCTTGGCTTTTTTTGCACTTTCGTTTCATCTCCAAAGAATCTCTCATAATGCCTTTGGTACTTATGTACAATTTTAAAACATTTTGTATGTATTGAATGGTACACACTTTCTCTTGTAAAATAGCGATCGGACTTTTTTTTTAATTTTTTTTTTTTTTTTTTGGTGAATGTGTAATTTCCTCTGTACATTTCAATCATGACTTTGTGCAATGTACATTTTATAGGGACAGATGCCAAGGGAATGACCTGTAGTTCTCTAAGGGAATAGCTAGAAGCCAACGACACAGTCACAGATGGTTTTACATTAGCACCGCGGAAAAGCGACGTAGCCCAGACTTTGACACCGAAGCGTTGAGCATGATACAGCGTGTACCTTCACGTGAATGACTGTGGCAGCTGCAAAACTGTATATGTGTGATATTAAAAACAACAGTGACGGTTGCAATTGGAAGGGAAATGGAGGAAAATTAAATAATCACAATCATTAATTTAAGCCTCAAAGCATCAGAATGGAAAATTTGCATTCAGTAAAAATACCAGAGATTTAACCTTCATGAGATGAAATACACATTTATTTTTCTTTGCACTTCTGTTCACTTCGTTTGTTTATTTCTGGTGATTTCTTGGTGCTTTGGGGACATATTTAATGGCTGATGAAGGACAGCGGGATGGTGACTGAGGGCCTGACCCTTCCTGACATTAAACCTTCACATCTCCCTTTCTTATTTCTAATGTTAGACAACATTTGTCTTTCTGATGTATGAAATCAAGCGTAGAAATCTCAAGTGCCCTCAGTTACAAGGACGCTGTCCCTTCAGAGTCCTTTAACAATATTGATTTTCTTAAGGTTAGCCATCAGCCGCATCCTGACAGATAACGGATGGTTACGGAAGCTCTTCGCCCCCTGTGCCAGCTTCTTGTCACTGTGCTAAAAATTGAGGCTGGTGTCATCGAAGTGGGCTCAGAGCCAAGCAGTGGCACGGGGAAGGGACCTTTGTCTGTCGCACGAGTTATCTTGCTTAGCAGGCATCAGTCCTAAATCAAGAAAGCGCATGCTGGATTTTGGAGAGCTCTCTAGGAGCGAAGCGGATGGACCGACAGTGCTTTCCATAGCGAGGTTGGCTGATGAAACAGCAGTTCCGTTTTGCAAGAGAAAAGCAAAAAGCAAAATCCCTCTCTGCACGCTGGTATTTTTTCCAGAAAGATGAAGTACGAGAATCTAGATGAACGGGTGCCTGGATTTTAAGAAGCCTGCCAGTCATTTGGACAAGGCAGTGAAAGAGGTTTGGCAGAATAAACAGTTTGCTTCAGGCGCAGCAGCGCCCTGGTTGTACCAGATGACTTGGCTCGAAGCCTTCGGCGGCTCCCGCCCTCCCCAAAGCTATTAAAGAAGGCCAGGTGCGAGCGTTGCCCGATGGGTACGGCACATTAACGTATGCTTAAATAACATCGTTATATTTTAGCTCATTATGTTCCACACCAGTGAGACAAGCAGGAAAATTCGCGGCTTGCTAAATCACATTCCCCCGTCGCCTGAACAGGCTCGCGCGTTGGCGTGTGCTGCGCCCAAACGCTGTCCTGCAGCTGCCCCCGCCACCCAAAGAGGGATGCTGGTGGAGCCAGACGTGGTACCTGCTGGGCCAGAGCGGAGCAGAGCCGCCCAGCAGACCTGGAGTCCTCGCTCGCACGTTCGCCAAAGCCAGCAGGGGAGACCAGGCGGGAGGGGGCATCGCTAGTTCTCGGCAGTTGGCCTCCAGTGCCCTGATGGTCTGGTTCAGAGAAAAAATCAGGAGGACCCTTTTCCCTGCAGTGGTAGATGTTCCTTTTGGCAGAGCAGAAGTAAATGTTAGAGCCTTAGAAGAAATTCGTGTGAATATAAAGCATCCAAATGCCTTAGGGTTACAATTGCCCTGGCTATCATAGGAACATGTCTACCCGGTCTTCTCTCAGCTAACGCTCCTCAAGGGAAAAACATTTTTATTCAAATTCTCTGGGCAGGGATATTTCACCCTCTGTGCTTTTTACCGCATGGTCTGTCAGGGTGCCAGGAACCACGTCCTGAGGAGCTGCGGTAACACGATGACATTGTGGTAACTCAGGGACGTTCCCACACGAGTTTAGAGCCCACTGACTCCAACCGGGCAAAAGCGGCCGGTTTGAGAAGTTAAGTAAAAGTTGTATTCCTGAAGCAGCACGGTTATTTGGGATTGCGTATGCAGTGACAGGGTATGAACTTCTGCAGGATGAACTCATCGCCAAAAACTCTGCCAAGCTCTGTTCCTCAGCAGAATCCCAACCTGGGTATTTCTGTGCCTCGTTCACTGACTAATTAAACCATATACTATCCTCGAAAATTAAGGAAACATTTCTTCCTTGTTCACCGGAGGGGTAAGCAGGAGTCGTCACAAGAGGACGACGCAGGTTGTAAAATACTTTCAGGCGCTCGGTTTAAGACACCTGGAGCTTCTCAGTCCAAGGTGAAAAAAAGCCAACTCCGGCTTTTGATGCCACCAACACACCTGAGTCCAGCATTCGGGTTTCCAGCCCTGGGTGGGCAGAAACCTGTTTCCTTTTTGAAGCTGCGCAATAAGTCAGTGGCAGAACCGTGAATGAAATCTCTCCAATCCATTTAATGCTACTCCAGCACTGCTCTGGGGTATCATTTACCCTTATTGCGTTCCTGGCAGCTCTCTCCTGTTTCCATCAATAGTAACCTAATGGTGGGTTCAGACATAAAGCATCTTTCTGGAAAGAGGAATCCCTTTCAGCAAGGTGGTCACTCTCTTTTTATATAATGAAGTTAGTAATACATAGCTAAACAGAAAGACAGACATAAAATGAAGTGGAAGGAAGAGGAAGAGGGCATGGGACACACTTTAAAAGGTTGTGTAATTTGGCACGAATAAGGAATTCAGCGAATGATGGAACATGAGATTTTTCACACAAAACTCATCAGCAAATTTTTTATCTTGCCCTTGAAGGACTGTTAACAGGAGGCAAGTCAGCGGTGGAGAGAGGAGATTTTT
>RSEF01000020.1:8325733-8353691 GCA_003993805.1 Himantopus leucocephalus
TTCCAACCCAAACCATTCTATGATTTTATGATTCTATGATTCTTGTAAGGAATGGGTTATTCTGTGAAGTGTGCAAAGCTGCTGGGTAGGCAACATCCAAAGACTCGAGTACTAATGTCTCCTGACCTCTTGCCCTTCAAGCTGAGGCTGGTAAGAGAAAAGAACTACTTTGTTTTTACTCCATGACTTATTGATAGCATCGAATATATTATTCAAAGCTTCCTTCTCATCTGGGGTCTGCAGGCTTTCTCGTTCAACATGGCAAGGAAGGCTGGGGTGGGGGAGAGCCTTTCTCATCTCCACCAGCTGAGATTCACACCTGATTTTGCTGGGGGTGCCTCGATGCCCCTGACCATGCTGCAGCTCAGATACCCAGTAGGTCCAGCTGCAGGTCCATCAGTGAACTGGGGGGTGCACCAGTCCAGGGAGGGGAGTAGCAGAGCAGGGACTCAGGTCTGGGATATGCTCAGGTCTGTCCTGATTTTCATTCTTACATGAAAATAACAAATTTTTCTAGTGTCAGGAAAGAAAAGATTAGGTCTTTATTAAAGTTGGCTGTTTCTAAAGTGAAGGACGAAGGGCTCCTGGAATGAGTCGGGGTGGTGTGAGGACCACCTGCACGTCAGGTCTTTTCCCGCTCCAGCCCATTCGTCTGCTGGTGGCACATGGCAAAGCTGAATGTCTGCAGAGGTCTGAGTCGGTGTGTGAATCCCTTGGGAGCAGCAGAGCTGGGCACACACGTGTCTGTCACTGCCACCGCATCCACGCTGCCCATCGCTAAACTGAAATGTGGGATGTTCCATTTGCACGGGTTAGGGCTTGAGTGGGAAGGTTCGAGGAAAGGAAGTAAATCTGGGTTCTCTGTCCTCAAAATAAGAGAGAAATAAAGAAGACGTGAACCAGGATGGTCCCAGTTTCTCCCGTCCAACCTTTGGTGCCTCTTTGAGCACATGGGCCCCTCTGACCCTGCGAGGGCAGCTCAGCCGCAGCCCTGCTGCAATTTCCCTGGTAAAATAAACACTTGTTTAAATCTCCTGTGAAAGGGCAGCGTCCGACCAGGACAGCGTCGGCATGCCAGGCTGTGCATCCATGACCGTTTCCCCAGCAGAGGGTGCAGGAGCTTTATTTCCAGAGTCGATAGTGCATCATTTGATTAATTTGAGGTATATATTAGTGCTGTGGTGGTAATCTGGTCCTGCCTTCTCTCACTTGCATTTTTTTTTCCTGTAGTTTATGGGGGTTGTGCTCATCTCATCTATATCCACAGACTTGGGACACTGTCCTGTGAAAAAGGAATTAAGCTCCCACAAGTTGTATTTCAGAGGGAGGAGAATGTGTACTGTTTTTCCCCACCTGGCATTATTTCTTGCTTTCCTGTGTGGAGCAGTGCTATTTAGCTAATGGACATACAGCTCTTTGAAGACGTATGGCACTTTGTAAAGTCTGATTACTCTGCATTAGTCATAAAAGGCAATGGTGCAATTCATCTTCCACTACAGTGTGGAAGCCTTGGGGACCAGCCGGAGAGCCGATTTACCCCGTCTCTTCCTAATGGAGAGAGGGTTGGGAGGTTGAAGCTGGTCTTTGAAGGAGGTGCTATGTGATGGATATCGATAGGGTGTTTGATACAGAAATGGGATGCCGGAGAGAAGAAAAGGGGCGTGGTTTTTTTTTTCCAAATCCAATTTCTGTAGGTTTCTAGGGTACAAAGCGGGCAAGGGGGTTTTATCCAAAATGCAAGAGAAGCTGATTTAATGGGTTGGAGTTTTGCAAAGGTGGGAGTAAATACCACTGGTTCTGCAGAAATATGGGCTCTTCAGCAATCCCATTTCCCCCCTGCATCGCAGACTGCACTCGCACCCAGGCACGGGGACAGCACGGGGACAGCACGGGGACGTGGGGAAGGCTCCTACTGCTGCCCAGCAGCTGAGGCTTTTCTTGGAGAAAGAGGGGGAAAAAAAGCCAAGCACTGGATCGCTAACACGAAGTTCAGCAGCATTTGGGAATCTTATCTGCCACATTATGTTTTTTTAAGAGTAAATCTTAAATAGGCTTTTCACCACATTGCCTGCAAAAGGGGAAATTTGATCAAATTGGCTGGATCTCAAAACTGCACCTCAACCATACTGGGTAAATGAGGCGGGGGGTGGAAAGCAAGAACATTTCCTATTCCTTTCTTTTCCAAGATTTCCAGTAACCAGAAACCTCCTGTTCCAGTTGGTGGGATGAAAGCTCAGTCCTGTGCCATGCAAGGAGAAAATTTCTTTGAAATGTAGGGGAATGGATGTGCCAGGTGCTGAGCTTTATTCGCCACTCACCCTCTTGCTGTACTGGGAAGAAACGAGAGACACAGAAAGGAAGGAGGCGGCTGATAAATGAAAGAGAAGCCAACCTTGGCCTGCAATGATAAATCCTGCTCCTTAATAAAACACTGCTGGGGAGCATCATGTTCTTGCCCCGCTTCCAAGAAGATAAGGTTTGCTTCCCAAAGTCTGTTTTCTCCTTCAATCTTCACAGATATTGATCAGTATAATAATGGATTTCAGAAAAAGGAGGGGAGAAAACAGCCCCGTGACCTTCACATTTATTTAATGGTCAGAGTCACTTGAAAAATATCTCGATTATAGCCTGGCAATTTTCTCCAGCCGCTGTGCAGGAGAAAGGCAGGGCAGCCGATGTAGGCAGGAGGGCAACACAAACAGCGGAACTTGCCTCTGTAATCTGAAGAAAGACTTATTCCAGAGGGTATGCAGTGATTTCTTTGTCCTATTCAGCCCTTTGGACAAAGAGTTGAGGTCGCTGGTTTTGTCTGAACGTGGTTCTCAGCTGTCTGCTGGCCAATGAGTGCACCTTCATTGAGGCTGCTCACGTTTATAAGAGCTGATGAGGTCCCCAGTTACCCGTGCCCAGATCTGTTCCTCTAATCCACATCACATGGGATGCCCAGCATCCTTCTCGGGAGCCACGCAACTGGGCTTTGCCCAGGGACACTCTCTCCAATGCCGCATGTGGCTTGTGGGACAGCAACGAAGATGCTCCCAAGCACCGCTCACATCCCACTAAGTAAACCAGGTACAGCCTTAGTAGATAGTGGTACATAAAGGGCATCACAAGACACATGCATGGACTGGTGATCTAGTGACCATGAACGAGCATAACCACAGTTTGTGGGCTCCTACAGTGAAGGCATTTGATACAGTCAGAGTCTACTGAAGGCAAAGCAGAGAGTTTTGCTCACATGGTTTTGGAAAAAGGCTTAAAACCTTTCTGGTTATGGACATTGTATTAACGTTTAGTCAGAGAAATTTCCAGGCATCTCATAGATGTGGTGGTGGATGAGATTGGTATCTGATTTCTGGAAATTCTTGTTCTTTGTGAGTCCTTGCACTCTAGTTTTCAATTTTGTGCAATATATTATTTGTGCTAAGAAAAAAAAAAAACCCAAAGAAAAAAAGAACAATTCCTACAGAGGGAAAAAAGAGGTTCTGTTCTTTGCCTTTGGATAAAGTATCTTTAGTAATGTTGACAAAAGAGAAGAAAAAAACCCAAGCTTTGTTTTTCACAGAAAGGTGGGCAGACAGCCGGAGGGCTGGTGAAGAAAGCTCCATACTGACTCGTGCCCTCTCCCTCCCAGGCACAGAGATTTTCCCCTTGGCTGGGGGTCGTTACGAGAAGCTGCTTTCTTTGCAAGGATTTTTAAAAGCATCTAATGAGTTCCCTGTTCAGAACTCCAAAGCCAACATAACACCATCACAGCCTACTCTTCACCTCTGAATGATACCATCTCTAGTGTATCTCCCTCTCTGGAGCAGTAAAGGGGGACATACGAAATAAATAAATATACTTAATATCTGTTAGTCCTACCAGCTGTTTGCAAAGTCAAGCAAGTTTTCCTTGGGCTCTACACAGGGAAAGAAATACTTTGCTGGAAACTCTCTTATTAATTCCCCGTGTAGACAAGACAGAGAGAAACTCTGATAGCTTCTTCAGATGTTGAGAGCTCCTGGGTTTTGCCCTCTGTAGAGCTGCAGACGCACAACCCTGGCCAATCTCTGTCATGCTATTTGCCGAGTGAATTAAAAGTCTGTGCTTATCGTGGGCACACAAAACAAGTGTTATCTCTGTAATTAGACTGTTAAACCACAGCGCAAGCTACAATTCCTCATGAGAATAAAACAGTGCATTAGCATAAGTCAATCAAAAGCAGATTTTAAAAATAATTGGTTTAGATTTTGAGCTAACATCTGCCTTGGTTATTAGCTCTTGGACGCTTTGTTTTTAATTGCACAATTTAAAGAAAATGTTATCGAGTGCCTCCAGTCTTTCTTCAATAGAAAATTTCTTCTTAAAGAAGAGTTCTGTGAAATTTTGCCTTAAAGAAATATGTGTGCGTAAAAATGTATACAATAACAACAGTTACAGCTATTATTAACTGTAACGGTGGCCAAGGTACCAAACTAAAAGAAACCGAAATCAGGTAGCATTTTTGAAAGGTTTAAGTCCTATCGTCCAGATCTGAGCAGTGTGTCTTGGAGGAACCAAGCATTTTGCATCTCATAGCCTCTTCGTGTGCTGGAGATGCTGTTCTACTTGGGGTTGTATGTATTAACGGGGCACCCAGCGACCTCTGGTGGGGTCCCAGCCCATGTGCTCGGTGCAGCCACTATGCAGCAGTCTGTGCTGATGGCCCGCGCTGGCAGAAGAAATCCCATTATCTCCTGCACAGCCAAAAAACCAGAGGGACAGAGAGACAGAGGGAGATGCTAGAAATGGCCCATGAAGTTTTCTGTCACAGAAAATGGATCACATGGACAGAACTTCAATTTAGAGAGCTGGAAATACACACCAGATGGAAGGGACCCTTTTGTGCCAGAGCAGAACTTGGCAAGTGACGGCTGAAACTGTTGAGATAACATCAGCTTCTGTTTCATTTGAAAGCTGTGTTTATTTTTTTTTTTAACCTGAAATCCTGTTGCAAAAAAATTGAGAGCAGAAGAGATTTTACACCACGTGAGGGAGAAGTATCAGGTCACAGGCTGAGCCAGACCCTTGAACCTTCCTCTTCCAAAACAACATGAATCCTGGCCCATCCCTGGTGCTTGTCTTCCTGTTTTTCAAACTGCAGCCTTCCAGCATTGCCAGACATCTCCTCTTCTGCTGCTGTTTTCCAGCAAGTCTGTAGCCAGCTCTCAAATTGTACTGTCTCAATCATTACTGTCTCCATAAGCTTGGACCATCCTCGGTCCACTGCTGCCTCTGCAGTCCTTCTTTGGGACACCCCCATCCTCTCCAGCTCCCTGCAAAGGTCTCTCATGGGAGGTCAGAGCTACCCAGGTCACTGCTCCCACGGAAATGGTTACAGACCCTTTCCAGACAATTTTTCCCTTTCCAGACAATTTTTCCCTTTCCAGCTCAGATTTCTGGAAATAGCAGCCTGCCTACATTTGGACACCTTGCCTGAAATGAGGCAGATGAAGCCTGTAAAACTCTTTCCCTGACATTCAGAGCTGCTAATTTTTAATGCAAACTGTTGCCTTGGTATTTGCATTTGAAATGAGTTTGCATTTCCTTAACTCTCTTGCCACCCCCTCCGCAGCTATGTAGACTCTGTAATTTTACGGCAGCGTTCGAGGCACCAGGTTGTCCCTGGGAGCTTTGCCTGTGTCCCCAGGACGTGCAGCTCTTGAAACACCTCAGATGATGCTGCCCCCCTCAGCACTGCCAAGATTCATCCCACCAAGAAAATCCCAGTCCTCGTAAACCAGTGGCTGGGGAAAGGACCGTTTCTGGCACGCTCTCTATTCCTAATTTCTTTTTTTTTCTGCCTGTTTTTGCGGCTTGGGAGCTGTAATCAAACCATTTTGTTTTCTCAGAGGCATGTAAGAACAGCTGGTCGTTCAGCGTGAATTAGCTTCTACCAAGCATTATATCCTGCAGTAAGAATAAGATGTATTGTAGATGATCAAACAGATTTGCTCTCCTTTGCTTGAAAACAGAACAGCATGAGAATACAGCAGAAATGAAAGATGATAATTGGGTCGTCTTCATACCAGGTTCTTGAACGTTTTTTAAAAAATAGAATTCTAATCAAATTAGTGATGTATTAGGGAGGGTGGGTGCTACTACCAGCTAACATAAATGTATTCATGCAGAAAACTCTCTTCGGTTTCAGAATTTTAGGTTAAAGCCAGAAAAATATGGAGTCACAGAGTTCAATGTGGGAATATCCTGGAGTGTGAAGTTTTCAAAAGGACAGCCTATCTCCGATTTATATACACCAGGATTTGCTTGAAAGCAGAATTCAGTTTATATGTGAAAATAAGGATTTGATTGCACACTGCCTACCATGTTTGCTCATAGTATGATGACAAATTTGCCAGATGGAAAGTTAAAGGGTATTTCATCACTCTCTTTTGTAAGGGTGTTTACTGCAATAACTCATTGTAGCTACCAGGTCCCTCTGTTACTACAAAACTGCACAGAAACTCACGGCAAAAAAAAAAGTTGGAAAAAAACCATGTGGGTGTTTGGTGTGGACTGAAAGAGAAGTGAAAGGATTTAGTGCCAAGCGTGCGCACATTTCTCATGAAAATGAATCAATTCCAATATACTCAGGGTGAAGAAGGAATTTCATGCTTTGGTAACTTTTCCTGACATTGTAATTTATATGGGCCCTGTCTGTGTAACCACTGAAGTGCTGAAACGAGTGCTTTTCCCGAGGAAAACACAGCTCATTTCCCCCATGCGGCACCGTGCAGAGTTGCTGAAGGTGGAGGAAACCTCTGGGTGCCTCCTGCTCCAGCCCCGCTCCCCGAGCAGGGAGGACTACGCCGTCAGACCCAGCTTGGATGTCAGACCAGGTTGCTCAGGCCCTTTTGCAATCAGTTTTTGAATGTTTCCGAGGATGGAGACTTCACAGCCTCCCTGGGCACCCCAGGGGCTCTGCAGAGGAAACCTGCAGCTGAACAGCAGAGGGGTAGACACAAAGTTGACTCTCTGCTGATGACCCAGTGGTGGCTGTTCTTATCAAAACAGAGACAGCACTCGCTTATCTAAACTGTGTAGACCCATATGCAAGTGCTATACTCTCCCTTTTCAGTTTTTCTGCCAAATCATGTAAGCACATAATCAAATAAAATCAAGTTATGGCACAACTTTAAGCTTATCAGATAAGCAGAGTAGAAAACCTTATATATGCTTTTGTCCCTTTGGACAGTGAAATGTATTTGCTTAAGCCTCTCTCATTAAGTCAACCTAACGTGATCATTTTAGCACCCTGCACCAGTCCATGTGAGGGTTAGGTTTATGAAACAAATCAGTCCTCTCCCCTCAGCCCTTCCTTTTTCCTCTCTACACAACATAAGACTAGGCAAATAATGCAAAAAAAAATGCGGTTTTGTCAGGTGTCAGGATCATGGGAAAAGATGCTATTCCCTTTTACGGGGTGATAAGCACTGAGTATGACAGTAGGAGACAGTCTTTGGGCAGTAAGAAGTGGTTTGGGAGGTTTCATTTAGTACTTTTTGCAACAGCACAATCCAATCCAGTATGATAGCATCTGGACACAAATAATATAATTCAGCCAGACAGCTAGGGGAAGGAGCTATTTTACTATCCTGAGAACCACAATGTGGTGTGATTTCAGACTATGGTAATGAGCATACTGTTATCTTGTCACACCGAGAGCGATTGCATTCAAGTCCTTGTGCAGCATTACAGCTGCCAGATCTGGTCTCAGTGGGTATCCCAAGGAACTGAGTCAAAAGCCAAAATTCATCCCCTCGGGGTAGAAGAGAAAAAAATAAACTTTTGATAGAAAAAAACCCCGAACCTTTACCTTGATAATATCTAGCCCAAAAACGTCCTAAAGTCGCCAAAGCACTGAAATTTCTGCTTCGCATGCACTGGCTGCTGGGATCGCGCAGCATTACAGACCTGAACAAAGGAGTCCAAAAAGGTCTCAGGCCTCTTAAATCCTGGTTTCTCAGCCTAAAATACAGTGTTGCAACACCTTATGTTAACTCAATCCTGGACTTGATTTTTAAATTAAAAGAGGATGCTGTCATGTCTGGCTCCATCTATCAGCTTGTCCCTTGAGAGCTTTCTGGGGCATCCATCCATCCATCCATCCATTTCTTTCAGACCGTTTAAACAGTACCTTTGGGTGTCAGGCTGCAGAGCTGCCTTATAACAGATTAAACACCAAGGATATTTCTTCCAATGCAATTAAGACATGAATCTCAGGAGACACAGGTTTATTCACCTAACCGCTCTGTTTTAAAAATAATGAAATTCAGAGCGTGCTAACTTTATTAGTAATCACCAAATTATAGCAGTGTTGGCTGGGAAGGGATTCTGGAAGTCTCTAATCCAACCTCCAGCTTGAAGCAGAACTATTGCCAACACTTGATCATGCCAGCCATGGCCTGAAATCCCTGCCCTTCACATTGTCCTATTTTTCTATATTTTTCCTACTCAGTTAGTATTGCATCCAAGAACCCCTAACTAACACCATGCACCACTGTGCAAAAAGGTGCACAGATACATAAAAGATGTCATTTGCCTGAAAACTAAGTAAACAAGAACAGGCAGTATCTTTATTTTGCAGCTGGGGACGCGTGGAGGTACAGATCCACACATTATATGCCTTAGGGGAGATGAAGGGCAGAAAGGACACAAGAAGAAGGAAGACTGTGACAAACGAGGGACTGAGGTTGTGTCTCAGAGCACAGACACGCTGGTGGGTGTGATGGATGGGGAGTGCGCACAGCAAAGTGTCAAGACCTCGGTACCCTGGTGCCTGGAACAAGTTGGCTCATCAGAGTTCAAAATGATTGGTGCTGCCCAAAACTCATCTCTTGATATCTTTTGTCTTCCAAAGTCCAGCTCAACTTTAATCCAAAGCAAGAAAATCCCGCTGGTTTCCTACTCATTTCCCACCACAAGAGCATCCTCAGCAAGGGGCAGTTCATGCTGTTCTTCAGAGGTCTGTGATCTTGCAGCAGTTTGTGATTTTCTGCAATGATTTACGCACCAAGAACACCTCAGAGTCAGTGGTTGCAGGACCTGGGCTTGTAATCTATTCTGGGAAAGGAATCTATCTTCATTAACTCTGTAAGCAGCCATGTGCATCCGAAGTCCTACGTTAATAATAACCGGTCCCACACTTGATTAAAATCGAGGCACAAGTCCAACACTCATTAAATGCAAAGGCCCAAATCCCATAAACATTCCTGGTGCCTTAATTACAATAGATCAGAGAACAGATAGCAGATAGTCATGTACTTTTTGACAGACAGTTGCTCTGTATTACAAGGGCGTAGGGAATACAGACCTTATTTGAATGCATCAAGAAACAGCAGCCCTCAGAAGAGCCTGAAGAAAATGTCTACCATATTTTAATGATTTTTTCCAGCTAATTTTCCACTTAAACAAGGGAGCAGTATCAGTTTACAATCAGCTGAGACTCTGACACTAGCTCTCAGTGTTTCCTTATCACATTTACAATAGTTCTTTCGTACGGCTTGGTTGGAATTAGCATTCAGGACCAGCAGCAGTGCAGGCTCCCGAGCCAAGCACCTGTATACGATAGGAAATTAAAATCAGGAGCCAGAACTGAAAGCCAGATCTTGCATACAAGCAGCCCAAATCTCCAGAGATGTGGTATAGACTGGAGGATTTCATGCTACACTGAGCATGAACGTAGCCTGATTTCTAGGTCCAAATCTGTTCTGATTAAAGGCGTGCACAGCAAGGGTAACCCACAAGGTAGGATTTGGGATCGGGGATTCTGCTTTGCCACAGATTAATCTTGATCAATCACTTTGCTTCTCCGTCCCTCAGCTCCCTGTGCAATGAAAGTGGCAGTTTTTCTCCACCCACCCTTCAGGCTGTGAGATGCTGAGATCTTCTGGGTGGGAGAGGGCAGAGGAAGCGGAGTTGCTTGGATAAGCTGTCCAAACACCAAATACTTATTTGAGTGGAAAATGCAAAAATCCCACAGAAAAAAAAAAAAAAAGAAAGAAAAAAAAAACCCCACAGATACCCTCCTTCACCCATTAAAATGCAACTTCATGGAAGAGAAAATGTGCCTGCACTGAGAGCTTGGAGAAAGCCACTGGCTGAGATCACTGCTTTCTCTGTTTCTGAACGTGCATTAAGTTACCTGAATACAAAGCCTCTACGTTTATCCTTTAAGCCTTGTCTGGTCACGCAGAGCAATCCAGCAGAACAGTTATCTGTTGCAGGCAGGCAGCTCCGGACGGCTCCCAGGTCTTTGTGCCTGTTCCTCCCTCTATTCGGGGGAACGATGCTGATCTCCCTGATCGAGCCCCTGGTGACTGACAGCTCCTGTCAACGGCAGCTCCACAAATGGGGCTCCACTACCTCTGGGCTCCAACTCCCCATCCCTCCCACCTACAGTGCCCCACCTCAGACACCTGGCTGCTGCCACCACCTCGTAGGTCTTTCCTTAAACACCTGATGAAAAACACAAAAAGGCCATTTTTGCAGAGTCATGGGCTGTGGAAAAGTGAAGATCATCTCCACCAGGTCTAAGGACAAGGTACCTGCCTCATTGCACTCTGTCCTGACCCCAGGGCAGCTTTCTCTCCCCCCAGAGATCAGGACCACCTAGTCCCACTGTTGCAGCTGGGCACATCCCTCTGGGAGAGGGGGAGGCTGCACCTTTTCTCCCAGGGAGGCCAAACCACTGAGCTGTGGTTTGCTCTGTGCCCTGAGAAAGGACCTCACAGGACTTTGTCCAGGCAATTTTATTTTTTTTTTTTGTATGCTGTCTTTCTAACCTGAGGTTACACACTGTAATAGTAGAGGTTTTCTGTTGAACCCCAGGTCCTCGACAGCAGAGCCTTGGTGGGGAGAAGTTACTGTGTGGATTTGGGCTGTACATCTGAGATGCCTGCTTCCACCACAGTCGCCACAAGAAATGGAAAAGAGGATGGGGTGTGCTAATTGCATTCAAGGCATGGCACTTGGGTCCTGACCGCTCAGGTTAGCCCAGAGGAAGCCTGTGATGAGCCTGGTGGAGGTCAGACTTTCAGATGCTCATGGGTTACAGTTACTCACTGAGTCGAGAAGCATTGGGAGCAAAAAGACCCAAACCCTGTCTCAGAAAAATGAGGCAAGACCCATCTTAGTGTCAACAGACAGATGTATTAATCTCTTTCTGACACCTTCCCAAGCAGGGTTGAAATGTTTGCCAATCGGTAGTTTATACGAGGTAGATAAGAGTCTGGAAAAACAAGATTATATTCACTGAACACTTCAAAGAGAAGTGGCAACAGTTTCATGCTGCAAAACCAGCCCTGCCTTCCCTGTGTGTGCAGCCAGAGCCCATCGGGAGGGGAAGCGAGATCTGCCTGGGCTGAAAGCAGCGAAGGGACTGTCCCCATCCTTGTCCCCATCCCTATCCCTGGGACAGCCCTGCCTGGCAGTCCCTGCCACCGTACACTCAGCCTCTCCCACAAGGCACACAGCAAGCACTGCAGTGATTTTCTCCTTCAGAAATATTAAATCTGCATTTCACTTCTCCCTGGCGTTTTCTTTTCATTCCAGATGGCACGTGATTAGAGTCCTAATTGGCTATTAGCTTATCAACACCATCCCTAAGTACCGACCAACCCATAATAAGAAAAAGCAAAAGGGAAGAGAAAAACATTCAGTGGATTGACTCATTTATCTTATACAGGTTTGCATGAAACAATTAACTGGAATCCTCTTGACTGGTATTTTGTCATGGAGGATGCCCTATTGACACCTTGGAGGAAAAATCACTATAGGAAGGGGAGTTATGAAGTGAGGGGGTAAAATATTGAAAAGGATTTGGGTTAATTCTTTCATCTTAAGCAAAGGAAGCAAAGAAAAAGTAAAATTTTATTTGTACCCAACTGCTATTCCCGCCTCCACAGGCTCTGAGTCACTCTGACGTGCGCAATCCAAGGTGTATTAAAACCTTGTTTGGTTCCAGCAAGATCTCTCTGCCACATCCACAGGTTGTCAAAAAGCAGCTGAATTTCATCGTTTTCACTGGAATGATGCTGATTTGTACCTCTCTGATGATCTGGCCCTACCTATGCTAGGTGTGACACAGAGAGGGATTGGAGGAGTTGAGGTGATCAAAATGATACTTCAAGAAAACTGGAAGCCAGCTAAGACAATGAGAAGCTAATGAGGCATTTAAGGGGGGCAGAGGAGAGAGAGAGCATCCTATCCTGAAGGAATACAAAGGGAGGAGCTGAATTACAGAGTCAGATATAAACCTGGTTTGGTTGTGACTCATTCAGCAGGGGGAAAACCCATCCCATTAAAATAAAACATAGAAACTTGCTCAGTGCTTGGAGCAAGGAGCACCACTGAGCACACGGCATCGTTGACCATTACGGTGATCCTGGCTCCTTCCCCCAAGTGTTGCGCTGAAGTCAAATTCAGGAGTGAGCTCTAGAGTCCTTCCAGAAACGGGAGCAACCCGCCTTGAGCTGTGTTAGGTTGGGAGGTGAAAAGGAGAAAATATTCCTCTTCTTCATGATGGGTTTGTCCCTTCTTCTCCACCCCACTCCAGCAGGACAGTCCTGTCTGTGCCAACATGCCCAAGTTCAACAAGCAGGTTGTCTTTTCTTGAGGCAACTCTGCAAGGATAAACACTTCCCCTTACCAATTATTTCCTCCTCATTACCACTTGGAAATCTATTTATTGCTAAGTTGTCCATCTTCAGCCAGGCTACATTTAGAATCACTCATTGCTGCCCTTTCCTAAATATAAAATCTCTCCTGTTAGAAATGTATTTAATTTTCCTGTATTACAGGAACTAATCTAAAATTTGGCACTATCTGAGGATTCTCCCTATCTCTCCTCTTGTTAGGTCTTGTTAAAATAAAAAAGGAAAGGAAGTCAAATCTCAGGCTACTTTTGAAAGGTAATTGATTCATGTAACCTAGGTCCTTTGAAGCACCCGTAGCGCTTTATTATACGTAGCTGACTGGTTTCTTGGGGTGTCAGACAAATCAGATCAAGCTCTACAGGTAGAATGAATGTATTCATGTGATATTTTATTCATACATGGCTTCACGGACACAGCACAGCCAATACGGCACCGCTCGCTGAAGGCGTGGGAGGTGACACCGCCCAGTTTATGTCTCTGACAGTGTCCGGGGGAGGGTCAGACTTTTGCACAGCCCCGTGTGGGCAGGCTCTGCCCTCAGCCCCGACCAGGCAGGGTTCACGTTTCATTTGCTACCAGAACAGTCCTATAAATAGGATCCTCAGCTAACCTTTCAGGTGCCTGATCCTGGCCTCTTTCCCAGCCTCTGGGACTGCCTGAGCATCTCTAGATCAGAAACTGGTACTCGCCTGTCCCTGAAGGGCACATTTTTGCCAGGATAGAAAATTTAGGGTTGGAGATCTCCCACATTCTGGACAGCCTGGAAAGCTGTTTTCCTCACTCTAATCTGCTTACTACATGCGATTATATTTATAATGATGAATTACTTGTAATTAAGAAGAACGGCAGTGAGGTGGCAAAGTGACTTCCCTTCCCCTGCCCCAATTCCCATGGCTCTTGCAAAGGACAATCTCACACAACTGCAGATCATTGCCACTATGGCTTGGGTTGTTTACCAAAACACAGCTCTTCAGCATGTGAAGGGAGGAGATGTGTGTGTCTTGTGGAAGGAGGAAGACAGCTGAGGGACTGAGGAAGGTTAGCCAACTGTAAAACCTCTTTCTTTCCTGGAGACAGGGTGAAGACTTTCATACATGCTTAGAGTCACCCCTGGTCTTCCTCTATCAAAATCAAGATGAGTGGTTGGCACTGAATAGGAGCTTTTGCTGGGGAGGATTGCCTGCTTTTGAAAATCCCATACAGTTTTTTTTAAAAAAAATTAATTATTATTTTAAATAAAGGTAGTGGGAGATCCCAGTGAGAAACTATCTGGGCTGCTCAACAAGAAGAACACGACAAGGGAGAGTGTATTCTGCCTGGGGTGGTTGTTTGTTTGTTTTAATTATTAAACCTCAGACGAAGGTCCATGTTTTACATATCAGCAAAACCTGGATTTTCCATCTTGCAGTAAGCAGGTATTTAGTTTTGACTAAGGGAACTAAAACATCACCAAACCTTCCCTTTCTCCAACAGCAACTTCATGGTGAAATTCCATGCTGAGTCCAATTCCCAGCTCAGCGTATGCTTTGTGTTGACAATTCCCCCTAGCGAAACAGGAGGAAGAAAGGAGTAATCTGAACTGAAACACTTTGTATGACTCTATTAATGTTTGATTGCTGGTGCCCAGAAAGAGGATGTTAATAATGTATTATTGCTGAAGGCTCTGCACAGCCTGGAGAGGAGGACATCGGTATGACAGCTAAAGCAGTGATGCACAAGTGTGAGCACCAAAACCAGAGACATCTGCCAGTACGTTTCCATCGTACCATTTTCTCTCAGAACCAAAAGAAGAGACCAAAACCAAAAGAGACTGTGAAGATCTGTAGCACAACTTAACAATATAGATACGATGACCTCTTCTATTATGTGCATTTCCTTTACAGAAGATGACATCTCCAGGGGTTCCAAGCGATGCACTGCTATCCCCATGACTACATTTATGCGTCTAATGCAAACATCCCCTTGCAGAAAAGATGGCAAAGAAAACCTGTCCAAAAACACCCTCACAAGCTGGTTGTGTTTGTGATACTTGTTAAACAAATATTAATGAGCAGGATGAGACAATCTAGCTCAGCCCACCTTGTAAAGAAATCCACTCAACATGTCCATGCTGCACCAGAAGGAAGGAAAGTTGGATGTAGAGCCCCTACTCCTTTTTGAGGATAAAGTGTGTGAGGTTTCTTATAAATATTCAGTGTATTTAAGTGTGTTTAATAACTGCCTGTGAAACCTAAAGTAAGAGACTATGAATCTTTCTCTTTCACTGGCTAAAAAGCTAGCCAAAATATAAGATGAGATGCATTATAGACTTTCAGATGAGAACTGCCCAAGGAAAAGCATATGACCTTAAATTTAAAAATGTGCCTCATCAGAGCTAGCTGCTAAGAAGGGCATTATTGCACTCGATGAGAAACTGCCAATATCAGTGCATTTTTCTCTTCTCCAGCAAGACTGACAATGCCTCTGGTCAATGCCATTAGACTAAGGCTCCTGGAAGTCTTTGAAATGTTTTTCTGCCAGAGTGAAAAGCAGTGAGTCAGATCAAAGTTGAATAATGCAGGCTAAAAAGCCCCTCTTTTCCTCTTCCACTTCCTAATTAAGATTAGTGTGTAATCTCCATGAAGACAGAGGTTCAGCAAAACCAAGAAATGGAAGTGCTGCAAATACAGGGCCAGAACATTTCTTCGCTAATTGAAGCTTTTCAAGTAGCCTCCACAAGCTATGAAGAGACAAATTACCCTCCGGGAGCGGGTGAGTAGGAAGAGGAGGATTGCTAAAGACAAAAGCAGGAAGAGGAGAAAAGGAAAAGAAAATATTCTGAATCATATTTTTGATGGAATTTCCAGCTCCCTTTATCAGCCTGTGCGTACTTTCCGGCTCTATCTGGCCCGAGATTGGTGACATTCCCCCTAATCATCAGCTTGAACACCAAACCCAGCCTGTTCCAACGTGTGGCTTCAGAGCAGCCTTCGAAGGAAATAACGCTGACCGTCGGTTTGGGACAGTTTAGGGCTTTTGAATATGAAAATGATCATTTCTTTCAGAACAAACGCAGTGCTGTTGAAATTGAGCAGCTGAAGAGGCAGACGGTCTTTGCTCCTGCCTTTTCTTTTTTTTTTTTTTGCAGGTAAAATTTAGGGAGCAGAGGCAACGTTGGGTGCTGTGGACCTGCCTGGCTCTGGCTGAAGGGTTTGCCTGTTCGCTTGCCCTCTGCTTGCTTGGCGGAACAACTCGTCACAGCAAACCAGAGCATCCCAGGGACCGCTCAAAACTGTGCCAGGGTCAGCCTGGCCTCTGCCTGGCCCAGGCTACAGACAAGCAAGAAAACTGTATTTTGCAATAGTTTACTTAAACAGGGATTTAGCCCCCTTGTCCTGCTGTATCAAATCGTTGCTACTGTGCCATATTGCGTCCCTTGTACAAAAACTGACCCCGACTCCTCTGCTCCTAGCATCTGGCCAGTATTAAACGGTGGCCTCCTGGAAGCGAGGTGAGCCAAGAGGATAAATAATTATCCTTTGGTGTGGCGAGACGGGCTGGGGGAAGGGAGGAAGAGATTATTTTAATCTTTTTGGAAAATGGATCAAAAAGCTCTAAGCAGAGATTATCCACAACCCAAGCCAGGCCCAACGCTATACATTAAATAAATAAAAAACCCCACTATTAAAATGAAAAGTCAGAAGATTGACATAAACCCCACGGAAATTGGTGGCTAGCTCACTCCCTGGCTGTTTAGACCTAACAGCAGCAGCAGAATGACAACAGACAGATTAGACTCAGCAGGGCGCCTTTTGAATCTGTTCCACTAATCGCCTCCTCCCACGGGCTTATTATTATCTTGTGTGGGTAAAATCAGCTTGTTCCCAGTATATCCCCATACAGGGCTACCAAGAAACTCTAGTAGGGCTTTTCCCCTTTTCCCGCTGGTGATAGATAAGGGCAATCCATCTCTAAAGGATGCCAAGAGCATAGAAATTGCACAAAAGATGAGTAGATAGTTTCATGATTTTCGAATTCATGTCAACAGGAGGTTCTGCTACTTCTCTCAGCACAAGAGGAGAAATCCATGGGGAAAGTGTGCAATTACCTGTCTCCAGAACTGATGCTGGGGAACCCCAGCAGCGCCAGCAAGGTGTGTGGGGACACAAAGATGGGCAGAGTGCGTTCGTGGGGACAGGCAGAAGGTGAGACGGCTTTTTTTGTCACCAGGAGCATCATCAGGGGAGACTCCCACACCCTTGTCCCACAAATAATTCCCAGTATCTGTAAACTGAGGCCACACCTACCACTGCTGGACGCTCCTGAGCAGCGCCCTCATCCCAATGAGAGTGAAGGGGGCGGTTCAGAGACTTGGGGGTGGAAGAGAAGTGCAAAAATGTTACGTTTTGCCTTCAATTTCTAGTTTACCCCCAAAAAGGATAAATATTTCATGACTCCTTTTGCTTAAAATAAAATGCTGTGAGTCAGTGAGAAACCGACAGCCAGTTGAAGTGGGCAATGCTGAAAGATGTAGCTGGTTGTCTTCAAGGTAAAACGCCATGGCATAAAGTGACTGATGAAGGATGCTGGAGTCAAGGGAACAACAGACCACTCAGGAACACTTGGATGAAAGCTCAAAATGCTCCAATTTCATTTTGTAATGGCATTATGCTTCAAGTTACACAACAGGAAGGGGCCAACCTCTAGGAACTTCTTTGCACGCGTGTTGTGGGCAAGAGCAATAGAGGGGCTGCTTGTCATCCAGCCTCTGGCCCATCCAGGCAGAGGGAAACAAAGGAAAAAAAGTTCATATTACCTTGTTGGATCATTTTTCCTCCTTCTCATCTCCCTGTCTCACTGCTGGCTTCGTTTGCTAACACCAGATCGTCTTCTAGGCACAGATTCAGTCCAGAGCCTGGGCGGCTCATCTGCATCCCTCTCACTTGAGGAGTAAATACGGCCCTTCTCCCCCGGCAGTGCTGAGTCATTATTTTGCCATAAAGGACAGTCTGTTCTGCAAAAGGAAAACGGGTCTCAGAGGGGCATTTTTCTACGCTTTGTCAGACACAGAACTTGTATAGACATGCGTGTAAACAGAAAAGGCAGCGACGGTCCCAGCAGGGGTGGGGAGGCAGCAGAACAAAAGCTCAGACGTCAGAAAGGATTTAAAACGATCAGGGAAATGAGAGGAAGGACAATTTGAGATAGGGAGGAGGAAGGGGAGATGAGAGATGGGACAAATTTCGGGAAAGATGGGAGGAAAAAAAAAAAGAAAGGGAAGGGAAGAGGGGGGAGGGCAGCTGGGTGAGAGAAAATGAGATTGCAAAGTGATTAAGACCAAACAGGCAAAAGGCTGTGTTGGGGGTGAGAGGACCCAGCGTTCCAGCAGAGAGAGCCCAACGGGTACGTCTGGATGGGGCTGACCTCCCTTTGATGCTCAGCCCAGCCCAGTCCATAGGTAGAACCGGGGCAAGAGCTATTTTGAAGGACCTGCTGTCTCAGGGCACTGCACTGGGATGCAGAGGCCAGAGCTTTATTCCTACTTGCTGCCTATTTCCCGAGGGAAGTCCATAGCCCTCTTGTCTTCCAGAACACCATCTCTGCCCAAAGCAGGGGTGCAGCAAGATGCCCTCTGTCCCTGGGGCTCGTGGCAGGGCTGGAAGAAAACCCTTTGGGGCAACTGAGCCCCCTCTGCCCTCAGAAGTGACAGGAGGTTTATTTTACGCAGGAGACTTCTTCTCTACATGTTTTCACAGTGCCTAGGACAGCAAAGCTCTGTCTTTCAGCTCTTGAGACATAAATAAATGAATAGAGGTGTTTCTCCCTCACCTGCCCGTTCCCGAGTACCCTGCAATAGACTTACCACCTGCCTCAGCCCCTGCAATAGCATAAAGCTGTTATTTTGTACTGAATTAAAATGAGATTCCTGGGTTATGTACAAAAGATATCTTAAAGGCAGGAGACTGGACGAAGACTCGTGGAACAGGGAAGGCTCTGCGCGGCTCAGAAGGCGAGGTGTGAGACTCAAGGTCAGTAAATCAATCACCATCCAGGAGACAGAAAAGAAATTGGACAACGCAGAGTGTCCCTGACATGCAGATCCTAAACACAGTCTTTTGGCGTGGCTCCAGTGACACAAATAAAAGGTTTCATTCCCTGCGGCACCCTGGATGTTTCTCCTTTCAGCACCTGGGCAATTCTTCTTCCCACAGTCGAGACAGCTTTCATAATCCATCATTACACTTACTTGAACTTCTTGCCCATCCATCACACATGTCAGCACTCACAGTAATGGGGACCTCACACTTCACATCCCTCAGACATGTCCTTCCCCTCACAGGGCTGACTTGCCCTCAGGTTTCTGTCCACGGCATGTCAGCACCATAAATTATTATTGCCGAGCAAAAACTTGGGGCTGCTGAGATAGCCCAGCAGCTCTCTCTTCCACCCTTTACCTTCAGCACTGTACAACTCTAACTTTCATCTGACAATTCAGAAAATAATAATCTGCTTCTGCTTTTGGTTGTTTTTTTTTTTCCACGAAGACTAGAGCTGCAATATTTGACTAGCATGAATTCTGTCTGACATGTGTATTTATTTAAAATCCCAGCCTGCCTGCCCTCTGCTAAGAATAGCTCCTGTTGACATCAGCCACACTGATTGTATGTGCAAATGAATCCAGATATCCCCCCAAAATATACAAAAATCAGCAGGTACAGTGTTTGCCAGAATCCATAGAGCCAGCCAGATAAAGTACGTGGGGGATTTATTGTCCAAATGCATGTTGTTATATAAAACTGGTGCAACTCCTTCATATCCCGTGGGAACATGATTCATAAGACCGTATCACTGCACCAAGGCTCAAATGTGTCATACAATTAAATGTGATTAACCATCTTCCCCAAATCAATTCAGTCATTTCAACTGATTTTAGCCATTTTTCAGCGTGACTGGTGGAAAAAAAAGTTATTTTAAGGACCAGCTAACCATGCGGGAAGAGAAGGAAACATCTTCATTTGTTGTCAGAACAAATTAGCTCCCCAATAGATGGCAAAGACTCAACTGGGCATTGGTTCTGACACCTGCAGTCAGGACACAGCCAACTCTGACTGCTGTGACCAAGTGGATTTTCGCTGGTCACACGGCAGTGTCGGAGAAGGTGACGCTGACCTGCAGTGAGTGTTGCTATAGACAAAGCCAAGGGGGTTCTGCTCGGGCTGCTTCAGGGTTTGGTTGGGTTTTACCCTTTCCGCTTCTCCCATTAAGTTGGTTTCTTTCTGTCCCAAGGAAGGGCAAAGCTTGTTATCCCACTGACAAGATGACAAGTGCAAAGCTTGCGCAAGTCCAGATGACACGGAAAGATTGTTGTTCCAGCAAACCCCATGCTGATTTGCTGCTTCAGGGTGAGAGCCAGAGATGGGACCCAGAAAAATGAAAACCATAACTGCATTTCCAGCTAGAACAGCAGCTTGCTCTGCTTCCCTAATTTGTTTGCCCTTGATCAAAGTCAAGCTCTTGTTAAGAAAAAACCTTGCCAACTGCTAAGACCTGAGTATCTGAGAGCTACCACAGCCTTTATTTTCCAAGGTGAATGATGATAAGTAATGAATATTTGACCAGGGACAACTTACTTCAGAATATCAATTTTTGTAAGCTATCAGTCAAAAAGTCTATTTGCAATGGGATTAACAGTGCCCTCCTCTGCAATTCCAGGAGGGAAACCCTGGATAAATTTGTACTGGTAGGTCTAAAAATGCAACAAAACAGTGATATGAAAACAGGGATCCAGCAGTCCTCTGGGGGTGCAAGAAATCATAAGTGTTGCTGTGCAGAAAAAGAGCTCATTTCCCAGCAAGAGCAGTCGCCTGTTTATCAACGCATGCAAATGCTCAGAGGAACACAGGGGAGATCAGGGACCTGCACATCATAACAAAGAGCAGATTTAGGGTTGCTTCCTCACTCCTCATGCACATGCTTCTCTTCTCCATGCCTCCCCACGTGAATCCTTCAGCCTGCAGTAACTTGCCACTGCCCAAACACCGCTAGAAAGGTTTGAAAATAGAGAACTNGAATGAAGAGCAGATTTAGGGTTGCTTCCTCACTCCTCATGCAATGCTTCTCTTCTCCGTGCCTCCCCACGTGAATCCTTCAGCCTGCAGTAACTTGCCACTGCCCAAACACCGCTAGAAAGGTTTGAAAATAGAGAACTCACTGCACTGCCTCCTCCCCTCATCCGCTCCCGCACATCTTGAAAGACAACATGGCATAAATTGCAAGCAAAAGCAGCTTGGAGAGCGTGCAAGCCACATCTAATGACACCACTCAGCCCTTAAATGGTTGTCACTCCCGATACAGAATTAGTCCTGACAAGGAGTCATTATCCCTGCAGTAAACACATGCAGAGTGTGCAGCAGGCTGTCGGGGCCGAGAGATGCTCCCAACTTTATTCCTTTGATGGTGCTGCTGAAAAGCTGGCTGGTGCTTGTCACCTTGATGGGATGCAGCCAAAGCAATGGTAATTTTCCATTTGTGTTAGCAACCCTCCAACTTTAACTTCATGCTGAGCCACAAGCACAGGGGTTCAGAGTCTGTTTTTTCCTGCTGTAAATTCACCCATTTCTTTGAAGTATGACCTATTTTCTTTCATGCGGTCCATCCCTGGGAACTGAAGTGCTTTCTCCTTGGTGCCTCCTCCATGGCTTTGGGCTGTACTGACCCCACCAGGAAAGAGGCACCTGCAGCTCTCTGAATTAACTTCCTCCTTGCTTCATTCATAACATGCAGAAAATATTTGAGAGGACAGGTTTTAGGGAGAAAAGCTTGCAGAAAAGAAAAGGCCAAAACCTCTGACTAGGTACTATCATCTAGGGATTTCAAAAGCAGAAGATGCGCAGTGTTACCCATCATGTTTTCAGCCTTTTTATGTGTTCATTTCATGCCCTCAAAGCTGTTGTTCCCCACAAAATCTCCATTCTCCAGTCTTGCCCTTCCTCTTTTTTTTTCCTTTCTTAAACTGAGCAGTTAAGAGAAACAGCATTAAGCTAGGTCTAATCAGAAGCTCAGCTTGATCTTCTGCCTGCCTCCTAATACACTGAGTAAAAGAAAATGAATCTATGCTAAGAAAATATATTTGAGTTTTCAGGCAACACTTACCCTTGCTTGCAAAGACAGCTTTTCCCCAGCAGCAACCACTCCCTCCTACAGTTACCTGGTTTATATTAACTCATGCTCGTTAGGTGCCTCCCTATAGGAGCTCAGTGCCCAGCATGCATCTGCCCTTTTGCATTATGCAAGTGAAGTTCACCTGGTCCTGGAGAGGTAACTGTTGTTTTCCCGGCTTTTCCTACTGGGTGAGTGAACAATACTTCAACTGTAGTTTTTCTTCCCGATTCACAAAAAGAATTAAGTAATTGGGTTGTTTCTTTCTTACCTCTGTCACTGAGGAATTAGCAGCCTGGGTATTCCATGGATGTTCCCTGAAGCTGTATGGGTGCTTGGGAAACCTCTCCCTGCTGTAGGCAAGGCTTTCCCCGAGCCTGTAGGCTGTGTACTATTGCAGTCTATCTGCCTCTGTTCTCCTTTTGTGCCCTGTGCTCAGCATCGCTGAGCAGAGCGATGGTAAAACCCCACTGCAGCTCCTGGGGCAGGGCTGGAGGAGCACCCTGGGGGTCTCAGCATAGCTCCTCCTGACTGCTCTCTGGCTGTGACTAAGTGTAATCAGAGCAATGTACTTTGTATGTACAGAAGGCTTACATCAGGCAAACCAAGATTCCAGTTAAATTTCCAGTGTCCTGTCAAACATGCACATGAGAAGACCTGTCCAGGTTTCAGTGCTTATGTAGAAAGCTGTGCCTTAGTGCTGAGAGTCAGCCTGAAAGATTTCAGTTAACAGCATTGTCACGTGGAGGGTAAGTAGCAGGTGCCTCGGTCTCACAGGCAATTTAAAGGATATATGGTTCCCTCCTGGGGTGATTTTTCCCAATAGTTTCTGGAAAGCTCCTTCATCTCACAGACTGAGCTGAAGCTTCTTTTGTGAGCTTAGAAGTGAGGCAGTCCCTGGAATGAAAATACAGTATTTTAAAGGAGATAAAAGGGTGGAAGCAACTCACTGCTATGCTGTTGTTGCATGCGAGGGAATGGCTGATGAACTATGTAAAATGGCCGGTTCCTGCAGGGCAGGGTTATCTCCCTGCTGCGCTGGCCCTCCGGCCTCAGCAAATTCATCTGCTAAAGACTGAGCCAATGTCCCACTTCATTGGGGCATGACGGGAGGAAGAATTAGGCATCCTCTTCAGCTCAAACCTGAGTGTGTTCCTCTCTCTGAAATGCTCCAGGCTTTCCAAACAAATACTCACAGTGTACAGAAATCACAGTTCTCTGCTTCGCAATAATCCCAACCAACCTGGTATTAGGGTTAATAGCCCTAAAAAACTCACTCTCCTCACACATATGTCTACAAGCATGCAAAGCTTTGTTAACCCTTTTAACACAGACCTCACAGTTTGCATAGGTTCAATGAATTCCTTCCTGCTAAAGCCTTCCTAGTCTCCCGTTTCCTCTTTAAAGACGTGGACCATTAACCTCAAACTCTGCTCTGCAGATCCTGCACAGAGATGATCCTCTTTTGAGGAAGGTCCCACGTTGCTCAAGAATCTAAATCCACTCCAGACTAAGTGTGGATATGGGTTTATTTGGGTAGAGGCTGTCAAGTTTTCTGCTAATTATTTTCATTATTATTTGTTTAAACATTAGATTTGAAATTTGTGTCAAGCTGCAAAAGCAGAGTAGGTTGGTAATACAGCCGTCAGGTGAGAAACCACCCATTGTGGTCTCTGTGTGCACATCCCACTGTCCCTGTCCTGCCTGAGTGCTTCTAGCTCATCTCACATTGTATTTAAAAGTATCTAGACAAAAGATTTTTCTCTTTTATCTGGAAAGAGCAGATGACCTCTGCTGAAAGCTGAAAAAAGTTCTATTTGGAGTCTGTTCTTGGTCACTTGCAAATATAAATTTAATGAGGAAGGGAGCAGATGAACCAGTTTCCATCCATCACCTGCTGGTTTTGGTGCTGAGCTTGTGGAACAGATCAACCGATCCATCAGAGCCAGCCTTAATCTAGTGCCGGTACCTGACTGACGTTTAAGGCTTGGGCTCTGACAAACTGTGAGTTAAATTGTTAGATGTTTGGCAAATACTGTTTGTGCTGGAATGTCAAAGGAGATGAGCCGCAAGTGTGGTTAGCTGGTCTTAGGACCTAGTTTTAGCTATTGCTGCCCAAATCCTCTCGAATATTCCAGCTGGTCTTTGAAGTTGTGTTTTTTTCCTTGCTAAATCACAGCAAACACATAATGGAAGAATGATTTAAAGCCAAGACTCCAGCAAAAATAAAACCTGGTGCCTCGTAGCAAGCATGAGACTGAGGAATGACACTCTACACTTCTATCGGTTTGTTCAATACCCTTCCTTAAGTGAGGGCTGGCATGGGTTATCTCATCCATCTTTATTTAAATAAATGGCTGAGACTTCTGTTAGGGAAGAAAAGAACAAAGCATGAACCTATCTCTATTTTTCACCCATACCATATAAACTGGTTGGGTAAAATGGGCTTCCAGTGCCAAGAAAGCAACCCTGACAGAGAGATTTAACAATTTTTTAGGAAATGAAGTCTCCTTAAAGCTATCAGAGCATTCCAGGCTTCTGGAAAGAACTGAAAATCAGCATAACACAGCTCAGGTCACTTTTTTTCCTTGTCTTTCTTCCCCCAAAACATGTGTTATACTGGGGTGCTTTCCAAAGCGTGTCTCCATACGGCCAGAAGTCAGGAATTCCTGGGCTCTTGTCCTGACTTTGCCCTTTTGGTCTGCACAGTTTTGGGGCGAAGGTTTCACTTGGATCAACGGCTCCTAGCTGACTTGTTCATCGAGGGGAGTAAGCAATTTCTCCACCATGATGCCATGATTTGTTAGCAAGAGTTTATGGTTTCTTGTTGAGTGTTAAGCCTGTTTTTTATCTCTGAGGTCCTGCCAGTGTGCAGTGATGTGTATTCACTGCAAAGGAAAGGCCAGGGATAATAACAGGGGTTATTCTCTGTAGCTGACAGGTTTTGTTAGAAGCCCTTTTCCCTGTGATCAGGCCGAGATGTTGCTGCCTTATATCCAATGGGACGTAAAGTGGCTGAAAGGGATGGCAGAGCCTCCCTGCTGGGGAGCGGAGGCTGTGAAGACAGTCTGAGCGGTTGGGTGGGAAGATGCTCAGGGAGGAGGGGCCTTATGCTGTTTACACTTGAAAGGAAACCCCTGGGAAGCACCTGCGTGTGGGCTGAGTCCCTGGAACAGAGAGGAAGACATGAACTTCCAGACCTTGGAAAAATGCTTCATCCTTTCACCTACCCTAAGGCAAGATCAGCTCTGCTAAAACCATCTGCTTATAGTCCTGCTCACGCAGAGCTGGCAGGAGTTGAAGCTCTCAAACAGTCACATAAAAATGTCCCAGAGTCCTGCTCAAAACCAACTTACTTCATTTTTCTTTTCATGCGGTAGTGGAGCCTGCAAAAGTCTTTATGGACAGAACCAAAAAAAAGCCCATATTTTCAGAAGAGGCAAAAGAAGTAAAATGTACTTTCAAGCTCCTGGAGAATGGAGCAGAAGGGAAATGACAAACCCCAGTGTTCCCCATGGCATCCAGTAAATAATGCAACAAACTCCTGGAAAGAGAAAGGGGAGGGGGGAAGAGCTAGAGTTGTTGCAGCAAGGAGCATCTATTGATGGCACAATTAATGAGAGGGAACTTTGTTCTGGATACTAATGGCTGTGGAAAAAACATGGCAGCTAAGAGATGAACCCAAGTGGGGTGGTGGATGTGATAAGACTCATTTGATACCACTTGAGGCAGGTAGTAGCAGTGGTTTGGTTAGTTTTATACATACAGGACTTTCCACCTTCTAAAACCACGAGGAGGAGGCTCTGTTCTCAGCTGCACCAGGAGGAATCAGTCAGGGAATCCCCTGTTCCTGCCTGGCCAGATGGATGGTGCACAACTGCAAGCAGCGTTATGTTCTGGAGGCTCTATTTCTACTTAGTGCGCACAGGTTGCAAGAAGAGAGACGCTCTTGTTGTGGGAAGAGTCACCAGATGGTGCTCTTACACATGGTCCTAGCAGGTCGTTGCCTGCAAATGCTGTAGAAGAGGGCTGGCTTGCTAGTTTGAGCAGTCCTTGGAGCGAGCTGTTGCGTGCAGCAGAAGACTTATCCCTAAGATATGTATATCATCCATAAAATGACTGCAAATGGTGGCATTGGATTAACCGGAGATTAAACTGGTCTTATCTGACCAGATACGTGCTCTGAGTCTACAGGCAAACTAATTATATGGGTTAACATATTTCACCACGGGCTGGAGGCACACATAGCTATTTGTTGGGTTTCACTTGACTGGTGGCTTCTCAAACTGTTACAAACTGTAGTTCTCTGATCATATTTGTTATCTCCTAAGATGGTTTCTGGACATCAAATGTTCTCTTTGTGTGGGTCAGCTTAGCTTTACCACGGCTGTCATAGGAACCTGTGATTAGCACTGAATAGGAATCGTTCACCTAGTGTACAAGAAACAAATTTTACACAGCTCTTGAAGATCTCGTGTCATTGACTTCTCTTCTAATGGGAAACCAGTCTGGGATGATCCAAACCTGTTCAGACTGGGCTTTGCAAGCATCTGCAAAGCTGACTTGCACAAACAAATGCAGGAGTTGTATTGTCTTCTTGAACTCCTCAGAAACCTCTTTGGAACAAGTGGACTGGACTTTGAATCTTGGTTCCGCTTCATCTGTCCCTTGTCCCATTTGGCATCTTTTGAAGTTTCCTCTCACTGTTCCTCATTGCTCAGGGTCTAGTGTCCCTCTCAGTGAGTGAAAATGAAAATAAAATAAAAAGTATGTATGTGGTTTTAATATTTATTTATCTATATATTATATATAAAATACATTTTGTGTATATATAAGCACATATATAGATATGGTGTATATATATAAATATATGGGGTTTTAACAAGAGGCTTTGAAGAGTTTCTGCTGCCTGCTTAAAAATAAAAAATCTTTAGGGAAAATGCAAACCTATGTTCTTATGACAGTAAAGTTATGTTTATTTAACCTATTTCCTGTGCTGGTTTTCAAGTCTTATCCTGGAGAAAATGTTATGCCAATGCTTTATCATTTTTTCACAACTTGGACTTTAAAGCAAATGATCATCCATGAGCTATTTTTTTCAGATCTTCAGAAACTTTAAATAGCATTTTTCTGCCTTCATCACAAAACCAGTTAAGCAGTAGCTGACTAAACGCGTGAGCAGAAATATCTCATTTTGTTCAAGCTTTTAAACTCTCCTTGTCAACAAATGATTTAAGCATCTCTGTAAAGTGTACTGTCACTTTTCTACCATCTGTCATATGTCACTCTTTCTCCCTTATTCCCCAAGGAGAAATGTCAATCGTTGATTTCTATTTCATGTTTTCCTTTACAAGGGAAAATCCTGTTAGGATACAAATGAATTTTGTGGCTCTTACTCAACTTCACAGAGGATATTAATTGTTCTCTTCCAGGCACTATGTAATTCCTTCCTACTAGCGTATTCTGTTTGTCTCTCTTTTTTTTTTTTTTTNTTTCAGCAAAAATACTAATTGTTTGTTGATACTAGTGGGAAGATGCTACCGTGGAATCAAAGGACTGCATATAAGATTAAATTAGAGAGGAGAAACATTATTATAATTACTTGAGTCTAGGACAGCCTCAGACTCACAAGGTTTGCTTTTGGAAAAAATATTTTTAAATCATCCATGGCAAACCATTTCCAATTAGCTCACACTTACTGTGGGGTAAGAGCTTGCGTATGGGTAGACCGGAACAGCTGACGTGTTCAGACAGAGATAGACAGAATTAAGATACCCTTTTGATTTTTAAATCTATGGAAGGAGGGAGGGAAGATATCTTTTTACTGCTGTATATTTAAACCGATCCATTTATATAGCCACTGTCCGTCCAGCTAAGGAGTCTATTCGTTCATAGAGGAACAACTAGTAAAAGGCTGTTTTCTACCCATGGAAAATGATTGCTAATGTTGAACCAGAGGACCTCCTGCTTAGCAGGTTTTGGCCCAAGAACCATGATGATGGTGTCTGACCTCCCATTCTCCTTGGATGCTCCTGCTGAGCTTCCCATCATCTGGCTCAGAGCCTTGTGGGATGAGTAGTGACAGGGAAAGAGGCACCATGGTGCTGGAAGGGGAGCATCACAGCGGGTTGTATCAGAGAGGC
>RSEF01000020.1:8353791-8372529 GCA_003993805.1 Himantopus leucocephalus
AAGAAAGCTTTGACACAGCAAGTAAAGAACCTAATTTACAAATTGTAATAGTTGCCATGTGTTTATTTCTTTGCCACGTGCATTTGATCGGTGCTGCTCTCAAGCTTTGGAGAGTCTTCAGCTGATGTCTAGTATTTTCACTTTAGCTTAGAAAAGATGATGGATTTGAGGTTTAATTAAAAGGAACGCTCGTACTGATTTATTAAGTTTCCCTATTGCACATGGCAGCACCGGCACCAGACTGCTGATGGTGCTGCTCCAGCTTTGGGAAGAGCCTTGGCTTGGATCAGCAGCTCTGACTGCAGTTACGAGGTGAAATGTGTGGTCAGGAGCGATTACTTACAGTCCTTCTCCCCTGCCTTAGATTTCTAACTTCCTTGGAAAACTCCAATCTGTCTTCTCTTTAAAATGCCAGTAAAAGATGCTCAAGCTGTGGGGAAGCAAACCAGTAGCTCAGGTAACCTCCAGTCAGATCCCCTATGATGGGATTCACTAGGAAAGAGTCACCCAATGCCCCATGACCTTCTGCTGCCCCTCTGTAAGAATCTTTCCACTAAACCAGGACTGAAACTCGAAGGGAATTGAGCAATAGGATGTTTGAGCTGAACAGTAAAAAACAGTAAAAACAGGTGCAATGTTAAGCTAAATAACAGATGAACAATTTTAACAGAAAAACATAACCCATTGCCTAGAGGAGCCCTGATGATGTCATTACCTTATTTTCCCTAGGCTTGTGATGATGTGCTGTTTCCAATAAAAGGTGAAAGACTAGTCACCCCTCTGGATTCCTGTCCATTACAAATTAGATCCAGATGAAGCTGACTTTGATTTAAACACCCTTGCAGTAGGAACATTGGCGAGCTGTGCTTCAGCTAATTAAACTTTCAGCAGTTCACCTTTGTGAGAGCTTAATTAGCTGAGATACTGCCTTCTCTATATTTATCTTGTGTGTCTTCCAGAGGTGCATGTCGAAAGGAGGTTTGATTCACGAGTTGTGTAACCAGGAGTGTGCATAAGCTTTTCTCCTCTTCTCCCTGGAAGGATAGGTGCTGTGTAGGGGTCGATGGCTAAGTTTGGGTTGTTTGGGTTGTTTTTTTTTTTTTTTTTNTTTTTTTTTTCACAAGGACCCTGAATATTCAATGTACCTGTATGTTTTCAGAGACTTGAGCCCCGTAATTTTAACCAGAGTTGCACGGTGAGATGTGTCAGACGCTTTCAGTGCTGCAATTGCCCAAGCAAAGCTGTTGCGTGTGCAGAGCCTCGTACATCAGCTCTGCTGGTATTTGGATCAGGAGCGGGAAAACCCACTTTGGTAAATGATCTTTACTTCCAAAGCACACCCACTGTGTTTAAAATAATGTACAAAAGCCACCGAAATTCCACCCCATCCCTCTGCGCAGCACATGCCCTGTAGCAACTCTCATTCTTGCCTGGATTTCTGGAGATGTTAAACTTCTCCTTCCCTCCCTCTCCTCCCTGCCTGTCTTGGTTATTCAGTCTCTCTCATGTGAGAATGCAGGTGATGATTTCCAGTGCAAATGGGGCAGGTACTGCCTTNGGAGGGGCAAACGACTTGTGCATAGCACCTTTTCTCCAAATCCCTGTGTCAGTTCCTCCAAAATCCTGAGAGAAGCTTAAAATCCTTAGGCTTTAAAGTTGATGCTGAGATTTGTTTTCGTGTTTGATTNAGAGGGGTGAACAACTTGTGCATAGCACCTTTTCTCCAAATCCGTGTGTCAGTTTCTCCAAAATCCTGACAGAAGCTTAAAATCTTTAGGCTTTAAAGTTGATGCTGAGATTTGTTTTCGTGTTTGATTTGCTTGCCATTTCTTCACCTCTTTTTGACTTTACCTGCAAATATCAGATTTACAAATTTACCTTGGAATTAATATAAAAAATAGGATGTTTTTTCTGGCTCCCCAATGTGTAATATTAAAGGAAAGGCATTTCACACGCAAGCCTCGTGAGAATTGGGCTCAGAAAGTTTTATTCATGTGTAGCACTTTCTCAGCCAGGCATCCTAAAGACTTTCAAAACCCCACCTTTGCAGGCCAGACTGAAACCCAGCAACTCAGCCTTACCTTCGCTCTTCTAATGGTTTCAGGGCCCATATCCCAAACATGCGAGCATCATTAAATCTGCAGCTGCTGTGACTGTGCAACGCGTATCTCTATTTGACTTGCACACACTGGCTCCAGAAACTTTTCCCTCCTCCTGAGAGATTGATACTACTAGCAGCTTCCCTGAGCCTACACAGAACGATACACGCAGCCCAGGGTGCAAAGAAGTCCTTGATTCCTCAGTGTATCTCCAAACTATTGTAGAAATAGCAGGTGAATCACTTTTTTTATTAAGGTCAGGTCACCTCTCATATATATCCCAAGAAAAGTCATTGTCCTTCCCTGTAAAATTATTAAAAAAAAAAAAAAAATNGTGCCACAGCACACTGTAATTCTGGAAAAGAATTGCTTTAAAAGTACATTTATCATTGCCTTCCCCCCCCCAAACTACCAGTCCTCTTGGAGAATACCTTCGAACAGTCCCTAATGGGGCAATAAATATTCAACTGGGCTTTGGTGGATGGCTTTGGAGGACTTCTAATTACCTCTAATTAGGCTTATAAACCCTCCCTTGTGCACACTTAACTAATGCAGACTTCTCTGGTTGACATTTTTTCCCTCCGCTAAAGGCCAGCTCCTGGCTCTGTTCACACATTGTTCATATGCAGCATCCTCCAGGAGAACGGATCCGGGGAGGGGAGGTGGTAAATTAAAATGGGTGCAGAGGTGGGGGGTCAAGTGCCAAATCTGAGAAATGCGGGGAAATCCAGCTGCTTCCCAGAAGGAGAGTGTGGCTGGCACCAGCGGGGTGCAGACCACAGCCTAAAAACGTGGATTCTTGTGGAAGTCACTGCCCTGCTTGTCACAGGGTCTTATTTTGCCAGGAATTAAGTGCCCCAGGATTGATGCTGGCAACTTTCTGAGTTTTGGATGGTGATTTGGTAGCAGCAGCATCCCAGCTTCCCCAGGAGATGCTGTCAGCCCCGGCTTTCCCAAGCGTAGGCTCTCAGTAAGCCCCTGTGCCTTGGAGGACATGTGTCGGGGACTGTGCTCAGCCCATTATTCTGTTTTCTGATTTATGCAGCACTTGGAGGTCTTTGCACTGGAAAACATTGCTCCATATGGCAACTTGGCCTTTTTAGATGTGAACAGTTCCCCTGTACCTGGTCCTCCCTATCCAAGGAAGGGCTAAAGTCAGTCAAGCATTGAGTTGAGCCTTATTAAGAAAGTCCATAGGTGGCTGTGTCACCCTGAGCACAGACCCCATGGGTAGGGTCTCATTCCCTACTCCCAACTCCAAGCCACCACCAGGTAGCACCTCATCCAGAAATGCCCCTTTCCTTTGCAAGGTGATATTGGAAACACTCCCTATGGAGCACTATTCCCTAAACGCTATGGCCCAACCAGCATCTCACCTTTCCTGGGCTGCTTGGCCCAGAAAAGTCCTTGGCAATCCTTTCTCACCCCATCCACCACCACCACCAAACATGGGGCATTGCTCTGTTCCTTCGTTTCGCTCTCGCGCAGGGCAATTATTCTCTCCATGGCTTCAGTGTGCTGCGGTTAGTCAAGCCCCAACACAGCAAGGGCAATGCCACCTTTCACTACGTGATTAATGAATGTCTGACAGCCTTAGGGGAAAAAACAACTCAAAAAACATTGAATGGTTTGATAATAGAACCAGTGCCTGGAGCCAGGCGGGAGGCACTGCGCAAAGCTCCCACTGTCCCAGGGACCAGTCACGCGTCTTGCTCCGAAGGGCCAGCGCGGCTGCTGGGCACGGAAGGGCTGGGATCTCTCTGTGTCTCTGAGCCTTTGCAGCCTTTCTGAGTTAAAGCTGATTTCTACAGTAGTCATCTTCCTGAATTCCTCTATCCTTTACATCAGTGAATTTTACTTTAAAAGCTGTTTCTAAAAGAACTCGGGCTGGGAGCTTACAAAGGAGCTAGAGAGAGTCCTGTGGATAACACACCAGAGGTGTGGAGCCTTCCCTGGCAAGTAAACCTTTTAAAAATGAAATAAACCTCGGCAAGCAGCTCTGGGCAAGTGTTTGTAGCCCTGTTCTTATTCCCACAGTCTCTGTTCCCAACTCTGTGTACTGCTGCGGCTCCAGCCCCAAAGCCTTTGGATGAAGGTTGTCAGAAGTGTGCGTTCCCCTCGCCTTGGCTCAAAACAACCTGTGCCTGATTTCCTCCCAGGTTCTCCTTCGGTCAGGGCTGACTGTTCACATGCGGAAGCAGGTAAACGTCCTGGCACGTATTGTCCTGTTCTGGCCTGGTACAAAGATCTCGAAGCCACCCTGGTGGAAGTCAGCATCTTGCCAAGTCAGTCTGAGCACAACACGCGGCTGCACCCTGGACCACGAGACGAGGGGCAGCAGAGCTCGGGATTGCCACAAATCCTGATGTTCATCCCTGCTGACAGCTGATGCTCAAAGCACAAGGTTGCTCTGGCATGGTTAGCTCTGGGCATAAGGATCATCCTTGTTGAGTGCAAACACCTTTTCAGTGGCAGCTGAACCCCTTGACGCACAGATATTGTCCCATGGTGGACACAGTGCTCTGTGCTCCCTTATCAGGTGCTGCTCGGTGCTGCTCTGATGGGAAATTTAGCTGCAGCAAACAAATAAAGGAGGCAGCACACAGCAGCACTCGAAAAGGCAGGTCAAAACGGCATTGGAAGGCTTGTCTGACTCTCTCAAGGTGGTAAAAATGAAGGTTTTCTATGACAATGTCTTTTTCTCTAATTGATTTCTTCTGGCTCTGCCTCTGATGTGCTTTCAGTGCACTAGGGCCTTGGCGTTTATGAACTGCTGATCCTGCCAGCCGCAAGGGTATCTTTGCTGTGGCCAGCACTGCCATGCATGCTGGGCCAGGTCCTACCCTCACCTACCCTGCGAGGGATGCTCCTAGCCAGCCAAGGGTCCTTTCTAGCCTTGGCTGCATTAAACACCCAACAGTTTCACTGGAGATGGGCTATAAACTTACATTTTTGGTGCAGCGTTTCCCTAAGTGTGGCTAAAGTCTCCACCAACGACAGCGATGGCATCTGAGGGGCAAGGAGAGCCTTGCCAGGGCTGCACAACTTGATGGGCATAGCTCTGAGCTCCCACACTGGGACCCACATTGCTGTTCCTCTTGGATCTCACCTAAACAGGGATCTTCACAGGGACCATTTTTGTAGGCGTCTGCTTTCCCATTTAATCGATTTTCTCGGCTGCGAGATAGATTATTTGGGTAAAGGTGTTTATATCCTGGATAAAGACCAAGAAGTTGAGGTGCTGATCTGGGGCGAACCATCCCCTCAGACCTTTGGGGAATTGCTTGTAATAAGTTGTTGCTATGGCTCTGGACAGATTTTCTTGTATCCTAGCAATGATCGTTTTTGACTGAAGCTTTGGTTGCTACAGTTGGGATCTTGATGGAAATATTCAGACTGTCAGCCCCTTGCCTGCTCCTGTGCCGTCCCTTCCACAAATGTTCTCCTGTCCCCCTCCACAAAACTGATAGCTTGCCTCAGGGAACGTCATTCCTTGCAAGCGAGCAATTTACACCTTGCTGAAATGATCACCGTATTAGAATAGCATCATTTCTGCATGGGACCTGACTTGATTTTTAATAAACTGCAGGGCTGGTGTGATGGGTACTTATGAGTCACTGGCTGTAGCAGAGCTGAGCTGCTCTCTGCCTTCGAAACCCGTTTCAGTGAATCCCCCCTCAGAAGTCTCATTGATTTTTGCCTGCATAATTTACACGTTTGTGTTTGTCTTCTGTGAATAAAGGAGCAAACAATGGCTGGGTCTGCTCACAGAGGCAGTCCTTTGAAGCAAATATCCCTCAATGAAACACTTTCATGAATTCCAAAGCTCCTTCACTTGTGGGAGAAGAAAATAAAAAATAGCAAACCCTAGCAATAAAAAAAAGAAATTGTTACTGTTATGTGGTGTTTCAAAACTAGAAAGTTTTCCACAGTTCCAGCAAACAACATTTTCCGGGGTAGAACAAGCCGTGCTGAAATGTAGCCAGAGGTCTGGCTTTCTAAGCTCGCTTCTCTCCTCAACCAGTGCAGCAGCGGCACTGGCAGAGGGCTGGACACCGACGCTGGGTAAAGGGCTGCGAGTCGGGACGGCCAGGTCTCAGGGTCACATTGCAGGACTTGCCAGGTCCCATCAACAGCCTCAGCCACTGAAGTTAAATAAGCATCTAAGAACCTCTGGGCTGTTTTTTTGTTTCTTTCTTATAGCTGTAAAAAGTCTTGGTCAAGAAGTGAAGTGTACACTCTCTGAATATGGGACAAAAAAAGATTGGAAAGAATCTCATATGCATGTTTTAACCCTATGATTTTTAAGACCTCCTGCTTTTTGGAGCATGACTCATGTTGGTGGGCTCTTTTGTTTCTACATTAAGTGGTCAGCACTTTTTTCCTTGCACAATTCAAAGCTCAGCTCAATCATGAAGGACAAAGATGCGAAATCTCTCTCCAGCAGAAAGGACGCACTGCAGGAACCCCTTCTGCCGGAGATGTTTGACTACAGAGAGCAAAATGGCCCTTTGGTCCTGGCAGCACAGCCTTTTACATTTGCTATTATAGTTGATTGATTATTTTTTTTTTTCCCACTCTGTGCTGTGTGGAGCTGTCTGTCTCATTTCCGTTGAAAAACTCTATTGCTCAAGTAATTTATATGTGTGTTACATGTTATACGTACCTAAGCCATAGGATCAAACTCTACTGCTCCCCCACGGGAACAGCTCCGCATCCATCAAAATTTCTGTCCCACAAAATGGGTGTTATCTGTGATTTCAATGTTTTCCTCTTCCAAGAGCCTGATTCGGGTCCCCTGCCAGTAACAAGATCACGACTGAGAATATTTAAGGAATCCAAATATTCTATTGTGAGCACTTTCTGGACTGGCAGCAGGGATAATTTGCCCATGCCCGTCTTTTCTTCTTTTACACAAATTTTACTTCTTGCTGCAGCCCACAAATTAGTCAGCTCCTCTCTGACTGCACTAAAATGCTTTCATTGGGATTACAAGAAAAATGTTAGCACAAGGGCAGAGAGGGTTTTTTTGTTATTTTCTGCTCATTTATCCATACCTACTTTTGTGTGAAATAGTCTGGGGAGTCCTTTTTCATTTCTCTCCTAGTCCGTAATGCCAAAATTTGAAGGAATGGATGAACTTTTACTCCTGATGGTCCAAATAGTCCTGAGGACTTCAAAGAAAGTAAGTAGAAACATGTCACCGTGTTTTTGGAGATGGCATACGAAAAGAAATATGCGTGTGCCCGTTCCTCCAAATTTCTACCACCAGTTCATTCTCAAGAGGTTGACTGAATTTCCATCATCACAGATGAGAGAAGGTGCCTTGGGTGTGGGTATCTCATGCGAGGATTTCAAGCCCGTGGAGCAGGAGATTGTTCAGGCCAAGGGTTTCGCTCTGTAAAGGAAGGAGCCGTTTGATTTTTGAACCTGGAGGCCAGAGGTGGGAATGGATTTCTATTCCCCCAAGTTCCATTCAGAGCTGAACGTCTGGTGTGAAACACATTTCCAGTTGGAAATATGGTACAGGAGATCAAAAAAGGAATATTTTTCCCCCCTTAGAGAATAAACTTTTATGTATATTGCTCAGTGTAGAAAATGTCTTCTTCCTGTTGAACAGTGAAATAAAAATGACATGACTATTTCCATTTGCCAAGACCATTTTCAGCCTGAGCCAGCCCAAAGGCACAACTTGGTATTTTCAAGTGTCAATCAAAGATGCTTTCCCTTCAGCTGGTGCAGGGTCCAACAATAGGCCATATGGGACGTTAGTCTATGCCAAATGAAGAAGAATTGAATCAGGAATAAAATACGTCAAAGTATGTTTATGCTAATTCCAAGCTCTACAGTCATGATGATGGGAGGGGACTTATTGTAGTCATGCCAACCCAACTGGCAAAATAAACATCATCACAGGTATAAATATCCCTACAGTTTTGGATATTTAGACTGGCAGGATAAGGCCTAAAGACATCATGATAATTTTTTTTTTTTTTTTTTTTTTTNTTTTTTTGTGAAAAATTACTGTGTTCTTAAGTAGCCAGAGACTGCTGTGGTTTACAGACAATACTTCGATGGGCACGGTCCAGATCTCCAAAGATATTCAGGTGCTTGGAATCAAGCCTTTACCTTCCAGTACTCGGACTGAGCAGCACAGAGTGCTGTAAATAACTGCTGTACAAATACACGTGCTGTATGTGAATCTGGGCCCAAGTAGAGGCTGGTGTGATGATATGCAGGACTTCTGCTTTGAAAACAGGCAAAGCAGCTGTAGTTTTAGAGGAAGATAGTATAGTTTTTGGAAATCAGTGGGAAATGGGTGCTTTTTTGAAAAACTTCCTCCTTAATCAACAAAACCCTTGTCATCCAGAAAACTGTGGGAGTAACAGATGGCTGATGTTTCTTTTCATGTAGGCCAGTCAGCAGGAAAATAATAGAAGCATGTGTCCTAATGAGCAGAAAGAAGATGTGAGCCTGAAGGTACCAGTAACGTGGGAGATGGACGCAGACAAACCAGGTAGTACCATCCCTGTTATTGAAAGATGTTCTTATCTGTTGCGCAAAAAGACATGTGCTGGGGTCTGTGCAGGGAGAAAGGATCTTTGGCCCTAATTCAGACTATTTTAGCATCTTTTTCTGGAGCTCTTGGACTGCCCACACTCCACCTCCCTAGGTGCACACTGGAGAGGTGCAGCACCTGGATCAAGTGCCTGTATGATGAGCGTGGCCTCAGCTTGTCTGTCAGCTGTTAAAAAAAATGATGCTCTGAAAGTTTTTTTAAAAAACCCCCTTTGAATGCAGACCCTATAATAGGTACCAAAGGTGATCTCAGGAGGTTTAATCATAGCCGGTCTACCAGACAGGATGGTAGCAACTCAACAACCCCCAATTCCATGGGTTTCCTGAAAAAAACTTTCCTGCCCTGTTTGGACGGTACTTTGGAAGATCGCTAAGACTGTCTGTCAGCTATATACGAATGAATCCAACCAGTAATGAGGAGACTGATGAAATAAAAAGAAGTTGGAACAGAACTGTCATTACAACCTCTACTGCAGGCAGCTTTTGGACAGAGCTTAAGGAAGTAAATATACATATATTTATATTTATAAATATTTTTATTTATAAATATATACGTATTTATTTTTCATACTAGCCCTTCCAAACTCAGTAAGGACAAAATGCTGTTGAATTCTGGGAATCACCAGAAATCAGCATTTCAGGGTTGCTTCAGAAGCTGTGGGAAAGCTGCCCTTATTTCCCGCGCAAGCGAGGCAGGTCCCCAGTGCCAATGAGTGTGAGCCAGTTACTACTCAACTATAATTGAGATTTAAGAGCTATCATTTCCTATTGGTTAACCAAGGAAATATTTATGGCCAAAGCCTGGTGCCAAGCACAATATTTATGACCAAGTTTTTAGCACTGACTGCATTTTTTAGTGCTGATTTTTGCACAGAGGGCACAGATCACATTCACACTGATGTGGGCATGAAACCGAAGCCTGAAGTCATCAAGACAGAGCTTGGAGCAGGGTCTATCTCTGGCAAATCTCATCCTTGTCTTCACAGCGGCCTCGGTGAGAGCACTTGAAGCAGACATCAGAAGGCTTGGATGGCTCTTCTCTGCTCTCCATCCCCGGCTAAAATGACCTCTGCTCAGGGTGCTAATGCCTGGCACGGGTGTTCTAGATCGTGTCTATGCACTGAGACCGAGGGCTTCAAATAAGGGTGGCGCCTCCTGAGCTTCACTGATTCAACCCGAGGTGGATGGAGGCTCTCTCAGCTCCTGCTCTCCAGCTGGACAGATGGTACGTGCACCACTGAGCCCCTGACGTTCGTTGCCCCAGGTGTTCAGCAGATTTATTTCACTTCACATTAATACATCAGGCCAGGAGCTCGGGGGAGGTTGTAACTTATTCAGCCACCTCATCTGGCTAATTACACTGTGGCTCTCATCAAGCCCTGCTTTGCTTGAAGCGTGCAGCGCCCTCGGACAGGTTTGTGCTGGCTGGGAAGATGTGATCTGTAGCTGTTGCTGATTATGGAGAGAAAAGTGAAAGGATTTGTCAATCAGTCAACTCTAGATTTCTTTAGCAAACAAATTGGGCAGCATTTGCCCTCTGGTGAGGAAGGACAAGAGCCTAATTTAGATCTACAAAGCTGAGCAGTGAAACCAAAGCTATCCTTGGAGAACAAACTTGTCTGGAGAGACATGCTTCTGTTCTCTAATTTAAAAATCCATCTTCTTGGATCTTGAGAGAAACAAAAGCTGCCTCCTTGCTCTTTACGGGCTCTTTACAATGAAATCTGGCATTTACAAATAAGACATAGATGTTCATCTGATTTGTAACATGAGGTCTTTAACAGTCATAGAGCTGGAAGCCTTAATGAGGCCATGACTTGCTGCTTTGCTTCCTTTCCGTTTTCAATGGTTGGCTCACTTTGTTGCTTTGTTTTAACATAGCTAGAATCACAAATCCTCTTGTTGCTTTATTGATAATGAACCCTATTCACAAATTCCCAAGGTATGTCTGAGTGAGGAACAGGAAGAGGAGAAATCCAGAGAAGCTGGATTAGAGCATTTTCTTGATACCAGGAGTCAATGGTTGGAGAAAAATATCATCACCATGTTACAGAGCTGTGGAGGAGAGGGAGGTGGGAACCAGCCAGGGGACAAAGGTGGTGAGACAATTCCCCCTGCTCTCCATCAGCACAGCCTGGCCAGAGGTAAATACAACTGGATGCTCCCCAGAGCTTCGTTATGGAGCTAATCCTGCAAGGTGCTGAGCTCCCTTAACTCCCAGCTCAGTAATGCATGAGAATTTCAAGGCAACACAATAGGTTAATGCATCAGGGCTCTTGCGCTTGGATTCAAATCTTAATCAGCTCACAGGGAGGAGGGAGAGATGTTGCATTAGCAATACTGCCCTGCTGTGAAGTGTATATATTATCTGCTTCACGTCTTATTGAGCATCTCTGCATGGCTGGAAGCGTGGGGGCTGCCCTGGGTCAGGACTGTTGGTGTCCAGGCTGGAGGACGTGTGTGAGCGGTGGCCCTGAGTACCCGGGGCAGGGCCACCAGGCATGGGGCTGCCAGTTTTGTCTGCTCACTGTGTGCGCTTCGTGATGGAAACTAGTCTAGAAAGGAATCACGTGGGTGATGCAGCTTCGGAGCATCTCACGTCAGATGCACTGCTCTTCGCAAGTAGAAAGCTGGGTTCTCGCTGTGGATGCTGTAGTTGTTGTAAAGCCACGGCACGGCCTTTGTCCCCAGAGTCTGATCATTGCCATGAGGATGCTTCAGGAAATAACATGAGGCTGCAGTAGTATTGTATGGTTGGAAATCCACAGACAACTTCCAAGAAGGAAAGAAGCCTGGGAGAAGCCTGGGCTTCATAACCGTATCTGCTGCTTCGGACATAATCATTACTACACTTGCTTTTTCTCTGTTGTTTTTACTTCCATGCAGGTGTCTCAGGTTCCCTGTGTGGCCAGAAGTCTCTTACACAGTAAAAACATTTGGTTTAGTTAAAAATGTCTTTCAAAGTCTTCTGGCACAGACAGTCTGAAATACATCTGAATAAATCAGAGTCACTCTTGTGAGGCCAGCAGTACCTTGCAGATTTCCCCGAGGGAAACAGCCTCACGTGTCCCTCTGCTCTGCTCATTTCACTGAAAGGAGATCTCTCCCCCTTCAGTGTTGGTTTTCTTCCTGCTGCTTTTGCTTCACCTGAAGTCTCTGTTGATGACAAAGCAGTTAGGAACAGGAGAGAGAAATCTTCATCACAGGAATGGACACAAAGGAAAAAAAAATCAGATCACCTTTGAATGCAAAGAGGATGTTTCTCAAGCATTCCATTAACTGGCTTTGTCCCCTGTGTCAAGCCCAAACAGGGAATGAGTAAGGAGATATTATCATTATTATGTCCCACTTCTGTAGATTCAAACATGCAGATGACATTTTACAAAACAAACAGAGGCCAAGGGCTTGCCCTGGAGAGCCGGCAGTGACATCCAAGGCAAGACCATGGAGAGAGAGGGCAAATTGAAAGAAAACATGCAATCCTAGGATTCCCTCTGAGCGCAGTGTGCCTCTCCCTCCTTGAGCAGCTAAGTTTTTTCCATATTGAACTAGAAAGGGCTAAAATGTGGAAAATATATGCCAGAGCGCAGAATGCAAGACAGTGGATTCAAGAGTTCCCAGATCCTTGCAAAATCATGGAATTCTACTAAATTACCCAAACACTTGAACCTGAGCTTGTTACTGGCTTGCCCTTACTCCAAGGATGAGTCTGAGATTTCACTGAAACCCTTGGGGGAAACGCTGCCTGAGTTCTGTTTAGTTCAGTCTACGATCTTCGATAGCTGGGATGTGTGCATTCAGTTTTTGTGAACATTTAGATTACCCAAATTATCCACGTCTTTTTCAGACAAAGGAAGATGCTAATAATACGGAGGCTCAGAGCCAGGTGCCTGACAATCAGGCCAAAGTTGCTGCTTTCTCCCACAATAAAAAAAAAAAAAAAAGCATTAAAACCTTTAAATGGCATCTTTTGTCCCAGTCAGAGTAAGTCCCTTGCGCATGTACCAGTGGAAGATATTGCCTTCCAAATACACACAGGAGGTGATGGGAATTTTGTTATGGCCCAATGATGCAGAAAGAAACTGGCAGTGAGATTTAACAAGGTCACTTCAAGGCATGGAAACCTCTGTAAAATATGCTCATTCCCCACATCGTATGAAAACAGGGCCGGGGAGGTGAGGCATAAACCTTTCACTTAGAGGAAATGATGATTTGTGATTAATTTCCAAAAGAAGGAAATCCTTTTTTAATCAAAATTATTTATAGGGTTAATCCGAAGGCACTATTTGCTCGCCAGCTCCCTGCTCGCCAGCACAGAAACCGAGGCAAGGAGAAGATGGATGGGGTTTGTCCATGGGATTTGAATCACCTCTGTGCAGGAGGGCCTGTAGTCAAGGATACCTGTATTATTTATGGCCAAGGTTTTCAAAAGGGAATAGCTGATCTTGGATCCCTTGGGTTTGGCTGCCCAGTGTGTGGTACCACCCTCCCTGAAAAATGGCCTTTAGAAATCCTATTTCCCACCAGGAGCCTTTGGGAATTTGTAAGGTTTGTTGTATCTGGTGCTTGTTGCTGGAGCTAGACGAGCTGAAACCCAGGATTTCCCCATTTAACGCTGCTGGGTAGGAACTGCGCAGCGCTGGACCCAGCGAGGAGCGGAGGAGCGTGCAAACTGAGGTGATGCCCCCCCTTCCCCCAGATTCCATAGAGCAAAGGGGTTTAAAGAAATGGGTTTTTCTGGTTGCTGCGTGGATGTTTGGGAACGCATGGTTGCAGTGTGTGACGGAGTGATGCTGGTTTTACGCTGATTAGGACTGATTGCCCTTCTGCTACCCTATTTTCAGCTGTGGGAAGGAGCGGTGCTCAGTGCTGCGCAGGACCTGGCTGTCAGGATGTAACCCATGCTTCAGCTTTAATTTGATCTCACATCTGCTGTTTATTGAATTAAGGCTGGATGGTTCCCCGGAATGAACACTACAGATTTTTATAGCATGTCACAGGTGCTCAGGTGCTGCAATGAGGGTCAGGACACCAAAAGCAAGGCAAGCAAATCATACAGGAGTCCAGACACCCAGTGGAAAATACGGTGGGGTTTGTCATTCGAAAAGACTGACAACTGTTGAGGAAGAGAGGAGACAAGAAAAGACAAGTTGAGTTTGGTACTACCCTGATGTTATTTATAATCTCACTACAGACCTAATTTCTCTTGTGGCTTTAATCCTCCCCATTTTCAACCAGCAATCTATTATATCGGAAGATATTTGAGATGCTTCGGGAGTAGGGAAATTATTATACATAAAATATGTAGCTAGTATTATTAGAACAGACTTTGATTAATTTTGCAGCCGGTAAAATTACCCCTGCCTGAAAAAGAAATCCATTTGCTATCCGTGTGGAAGTAATTGTGTTAATATCAAAGCTAGTTTTAAAATGAAACTGAGAGGGCTCTACTCCACATCTCCCGTGTGAGGAATCGGGGATGAGAGATGAAGGGCTGGAGTGATAACTCCTTGATAACACAAGGAATTTTCCTTTCCTCCACAAAAAGTCTTCATGACTTCAACAGAGTTATTTGTGGTGTATTTAAGGTACATTCAAGTATATTGATGTATTCAAGTAACCTCTTGCCTCAGTCTCACCTTTGATTTGCATGTTGCCTATGGGCAGAGACTAATATTTGTATTTGTACGACGTGTTTGTACAGCACCGAGCACAGCAGAGCCCTGTTCTCATGGGCAGGTTCATCAGCCCAATAACTGTCGACAGCAAAGCTACATGCCCAGGCCAGAAATCTCTCTCAGGCTAATTACGCCGTTAGTCTAGGGGAGTGATTTTGAAAAGCACTTGGACAAGATTGAAAAGACAGCTTTCATTAATTAAGAACTGTGTTGGGCTTCAGGTGCTATAAAGATCCCAGATGGCCCCAGATCCACCACCTCTGGCTGCAGCTGGGCTCTGGATCTCCCCCTTTATTTCTCAGGCTAAAAGTTTTCCTCCCTGCAGCCTGTTTGCTGGAGTGCACAGATTCTCTCCTCCTCCTAAGCAGGAGGTGGGCAGGTCTAACTACATTAAATATGCAAACATACTGGGCTCCCGCTCTGCTCCGGCGAGGGCTGGCGTGGGCATCGGTGGCCCATCGGCAGCAAAATCCGAGCAAAGGCTGCCCAAAGGGCTGGGGGAAGGGTGAAAGCAGCAGCAGCAGCAGCAGCAACAAATAAACCCAGCAGCCAAACCGTCCCATCGGCAAAGGGAGAGGAGCCCGCAGGAGAGCCCAGGCAGGCTGTGCCATTCGGGTCTCTTTACAGGAGCTTTCTGCAGCCCTCACGCATCTCCTGCGAGTGTATGTGCATCTGTGTCCCAGGGAAGAGCATCCTTCTGGGAGGAAGAGCTGGGAATCAGTCAGAAGAGAAAAGAAAAAAAAAAATTAACAAACGATACTCCCTTCCCAGAGACAGGTGAGAGGGAGAGAGTTTAGGGGAATGAAGCTGGAGGATCCAGAGACTCGGAGAGGAAAAGTTGCCCTGACGGGAGACTCTGCGTACTAGAGCCTGAGCTCTGCTCCACAATGGGATTTCTCGTGTCTCAAGGAAACCTCCTCCTCCTGCTGTGTGCCGGCGTCTTCCCCGGTAAGTTTGAGAAAGCTTTTCTACCCCTGCTCTGCTCTTTAGCTCTTTTCTCCCTTATCCCTCTCAAAGGCATGCTGCGAACGCTGGTCCCTGCCAGCAAGGAATTCCCCCCACTCCTGCATCCTCCTGCCCCATCGTTGCAGGTCCCCTAAATATCAGCCTCCGCCGAGCAATGCTTTGCTTTTATTTTCGGCTCCTTTGCCTGATTTGACGGGGAAGGGGTTAAAGGCGCGGTGGGGCAGGGGACCGGAGGGACAATGCGGGCAGGGGCTCGGCATCCCGCTGCTTGCCGGGGTTTTCTTCCCCGAGTAAAGTGTGTTAATGTGTCTCCGGGCTACAGCTCCGGCTGGGGAGAGCACAGCCAGCGCTCAGCTAATGCTTCCCTTTGTATAATCCAGGGCAGCTAAAGACTAAGTAGGAGCCATATTCCACGAGGGATGCGGGGAGAGCCCCCGGCTCCCTCTCCCCGCTGTCCCTGTCGGAGGATGCCTCTGCCTGCAGCCGGCGCAGGAGCGCGGCTCCCCCGGAACCCCCTGGAACAAAGGTGGCTTTAATTTTTTAAAAACCGACAGGCACCTCCGACGGTTCCTGGAGAGTACGTGCAGGGTCAGGGCTGCTCCTCGCAGCCTCCAACTTTTAAAGTCGTTATTGAGGGAAACGGCGCTCTCATTTTCCAGTTTGTTCTCCCCACCCCCCCGCCTCCTCTTCCTCACCCATCATTTTGTGAAAGGCCAGCTATGAAGGTTAGTTTGAAGAGCTGAATTTCAGTCTGCCTTTGTTCTTCTGATGCATTTGATGCCAGTTTTTGTGTGTAAATCTGAACCAAAATCCCTGTCTCCCACCAGGAGGCTGCCTTTTCGGTTTTTCCCTTGCCCTTCCAGCATCCCTCTCTCCTGCTTGCACACTTCAGTGCTAGAAACTTGCTGCAAAGTGGCCATAAAAATCAAACCAGATTCAGGGGGAATGGCCCACGTAGTGTTTTTCAAATGGTTTTACTGATGCCCCCACTTTCTGCAGACCAATCCTGCTCTGCAATGGAAATCCTTCACTGGGAATTGGCCACAGTGGGAGAATAGAGTGAGAAATGCAATGACTGGGGTAGCGGGGAGGCAAGTCACCAGGGTGGCACCACCTTCCCATGTGTCCCTACCTGCCCATCGCTGGGGTTAGCACAGGGGTCGCCCCCCCAGAGAAGGCTCCACCTATGCCGGTGCTTGGAGCCGCATGTGTTTCACGCCGCCGTGCGCCATGCCTTCCCCGCAGCCTTCGGCCACGTGGAAACCCGAGCCCACGCGGAGGAGCGTCTCCTGAAGAAACTCTTCTCCGGTTATAACAAGTGGTCCCGCCCTGTCGCCAACATTTCTGATGTGGTCCTCGTCCGCTTCGGCTTGTCCATTGCCCAGCTCATCGATGTCGTAAGTGCAACCCTTTTGTGCAACAAACGGCCAAAATTAACGAGCTTAGGGCTTGGGGAGAGGCTCCTGGGGCATGCAGGTGTTACTGGCTGATCCAGGGTTGGGTTGGGAAGACTTCCCCTCAGCAGAGAAGGGTTATCACACAGACAGCTCTGCTGGAATGAGGGGGGACTCATGTGAGTAGCTGGTCATCAAAGAGGATCCTTTATTCTTCATTTACTATAGGCAAAATGCCAAATTCCTTATCAAAATCCGTCGGACTGATCACAGCAGAGCAGTGGAGCAACTGGTATCAATGCCAGAGAGTCCAGGCTAAGGAAAAAAACAAATTGCTGATTTGGAATTTGAGCCATAATTATTAACACTGATTTACACAACCTAATAGGAACAGTGGTTTGTGCATCTCTGGAAGATAGCTTGCCGGAAGCGCTTTCTGCAAATGAAAGTTTTGAGGGTTATTAGCTAATCTGGCAGCTATTAACAAGAAATTTTTTTCTGAATGTTTGCTCAAATAGAAGCTACACGTGTGCAAATTGCACATACTATGTACAAAACGGAGCAATTTGCACTCCGGACTGATGCGCACTGAAATGCTATTTAAAGGATTACTCTATCACAGTGTGGTGTGGTCAAGTGTTGAATCCAAAGGAGATCCCTGCAGGGCTGCAGATGTTAAGCACACACAGAGGCTTTCTAGCTTGTGCAGATCTTGCTTCCACATGCTTCTCTCTCCTGTCCCTGTTTGCACGCAACACTTCCCAGGACAGTGTGTCCGGGCAGATGGACATCTCTTGAACGCCTCTCATCAGCCTTGGTTTCGGAGGCTCTCTGTCACTTTTTACTGTATTCATGTGGCAGAGTAAAAGGGGCGGTAATGGAAAGTAGACATGAAGACATTACTGGTGTGGGACAATCATAACACTCCACAACATTTTATATTTTGAGATAGGAGTTTTGAGATGCAGAGGGAACAGAGCCGGGGTGGTGCAGGAGGTGGGCAATCAAGGACACCAGTTGCTAGAGAGCAGCATCTCCTTGTGCAGAAGCCATCAGCTTCCAGCTTTGCAGCACAGGAATGGTCTTCCATTCCCCTCCTCTCTCTTACGTCAGCCTGAGGGATCCAGGGCTGTTTGCAGTTGCTAATGTTGAAGTTGTACAGTTCTTATCTGAATAATTGATAAGACTAAAGATGAGACATTAGTGTCTGTGGAGGCATGAGAGAGACTTTCCATTATGCAGCTGCTGAATCGTGGAAGGGTGGGATCGATGCACCTGCTTCGTAGTGCTTTTCCCAGTTTACTTAAGAATTAATCTTCTTAAAATCCTGTCAGTGGTTAGAAGTGCAACTTGCAGGCAGTTCCGTGCTGGGGCCGGTGGGTACGGCTGGAGGAGAGCTCTCATCCCCTCCTGCCCCGGTCTGTGTGGTTGGGGACTGCTGACACCCCCTGCCACCACCACAGCACTTCGACTGCCTCTCCTTCTTCCTGACAGTGACACTGTTTTGGTGCAAACCCCTCTGCAATTGCTAGACCCGACGTTCAGCTCCCAACGACAAGAAGTCTGAAAGAGAAATCAGAGCCGTATTCAAACTCCAGCTCCTGCTGACAAAAGGGGGCGGGGGGGGGAACAAAAATCGATGTGGAACTCAACATCTCTGCCTGTCCTTACCTCACCCTGGTGTGCTAAGGGTTTTCTGAGCCCAGAAAGAAGTGGTAAGGGATCAAGCATGTGTCCAGGAGCAGGCACCGAGGAACACGTTTGGGCTCCTAAGCCCGTGTCTCCGCAGGACCTCACGTGCTGCGTTCACCTCGAGAAGAGAGGCCGGGCAGTGCAACACCACCATCAGCTCAGAGTCACCCGCCGTCCTCCGGGCTGGCTCCACGCAGGAGAAGTCAGTGATGCAGACGGAGGAGGCAATCAGTCACTAGCACACTGTGAGATAAACCCAGGGGACTGGCTTTATCTTTTAGTCTTTAGTCTTTTTAGTCTGGAGAAAAGAAGGCTGAGGGGGGATCTTAT